>PVJX010009328.1:0-61485 GCA_004027295.1 Dolichotis patagonum | reverse complement strand
TAAGTGAAATAAACCAAACTCACAAGGGTAAATACCATATAATCTCCCTAATATGAGATTTGATAAGAGTATATAAGACTTTACGGTAAGCATGAGGCCCCATCTCATAGCTTCGAAGTCTTTCAAAGTTTTAAATCATCAGTTGGAATGGTGTTATCCTGTTTTGTTTGACTATATCATACGTGATGATATGAACAGCGGTTTTGAAGAAAACATTATGACAGCTATTGCTGATTTAATATTATCCTTCTTAGAAGTCCTACCATGCTTTTTTTTTGTTCTATTACCATTGGTTCTGTCTACCACATTATGTCTCATTGGAATTTGAATATGTGTGATAGTTCAAATAAATTTTTTTCTTTTTTATCAAAAATGAGATATTATAATACCCATTGATCATTTTCTGTTATTCGGTTCAGAAAGCCCTGGAATTCTTTTACTATATGCATGGCTTTATACTATTGTGTTATATTTGATATTATTATAATTGAAACTATGCTCAACTATAGCAGAGTAAGAGATATGGTGTTAGATACTGTTGATGTCCAGTTGACTTAATGTAAAGTACTGTGTTGCCTATGTTGTCCTCTTCTGATCTGCTCTGTACTGCCCCCTTTTGTTTTATTCTCTTTTAAATAAAAAAAAAAAAAGAAAATAAAAGCTTAATCATATTATTTGAATAAATTCAGGCATGCCCCCCCAAATTATGTGCCATGTGTGTATATGTGTATGTATGTGTGTTAAGATCTTCAGGTTATGGTCAGCTATGGAACAGTTTTATTGAGCAGGGTGTCTAAGGGCACAGACTCTATGTCTGGACCTCCTAGGTTCAAATGTGGTACTTCACTTCCAAGCTGTGTAAGTTGAAGGCAAGTTATTTAACCTTTTTGTCTTTATATGCTCAGCCTGGTAATAACAAAATCCCGCGCACTTTATGATATAAACAGTGCATATTTATTTCTCACAGTTCTGGAGGCTGGAGATTCCAAGACCAAGGTTTTAGTAAGTTTGGTGTCTTGGGAAGGGCTGCTTCCTGGAGGTTGCTGATGACTGCTTTCTCACTGTGATCACACATAGTAGGGAGAAACATCACTTCTCTCCATTAGTGCTCTTCATATAAGAGCAGTAATCCCACTCACAATGGCTTCATCTTCATGACCTAATTACCTCTCAGTGGCCCCACCTCCAAATCGTGTTGAGTAGTAGGGCTTTAACATGAATTTTAGGAGACATAAACACTAAATTCTTAACATTTTGTATTTGCTTCACTGTAAAATTATAAAGATTAAAATGGTATGGACCCATGTTAAAGGGTTGCTAGGAGACAGTACATATAAATGAGATAACACATGTAAGAGACACAGGATAATGCCCATTGCCAAAGAAGCACAATGTACTGTAGAAATCTATATGTGTTCATTTAAAGTACAAATATTCTATTGGATTGTAGATTTTTATTTTTCATGATCACCTTGGTGCATTAGAATTTTCTCATTTGAAAGGAAGAGATTTTTTTCTAAATGAGCTATTTTAGACTATTAGCAAGCAAGTCTTGTTGATGTTAGTTCAGCAAGATTCAAACTTTACTTTAATTTTCCATAGTACAGTTAGCCATGAAATTATAAGAAGGAAATGAGTTGGTGAAAATGAGTTTATAAATTTAATTTTATCTGTTTACAGAAAAGAAGTAGAGTTTTTAAGAAATGTATTCTGTCTTAGACATTCAGGGAAATTCAGTGTTCAGAAAAGTGCTTATCAGTGTCAGAATTTATGGAGAGTTGTAATGAATCCCCTGCTTACCTCTGAGACTTGCTAGGATACAATTAATACTTTTTGACAGTTCACACATTTTTCAAGTTTTGAGTTGTTTCTTTCTTTTGGCTTTTGGAGAAGGATTAGTTACATGCAAAAACCTGGAGAGCTAAATGGGGACAGGTCAAATGTCAGTTTCTCCCTTCACATAGATGGACTCCCGTGTTAATCTGAGGACACTGAGTAAATCATTTGCAGGTGTAGTCACATGTCCACATACATCCGCTGCACAGGCATCCCTAGCAGGGCAGGGTGCGAACAGGAGAGTTCCTCCTTTGACTGGTCATGGTTTTGTGCTAATGGCTCCTGTATGGAGCATGGGTGTCATCTCTATCACTGTCACCTCCTCTTGTCCCCAGGCAAAGCTTATGTCCCTTGGCTAGCATATCTAGCCATCTCCTGGGAAATATGGACACCAATCTCTTTGACTTTTTTCTATTCCATCCCTTCAAAGCCACATGGTATGTTTTGCCATTACTTACATTTTCTAGACAGCATATTTTGAACTTCTCTGTACCAGAGATGTAGATAAGTGACCTCTGTTTTGCCCCGGGGGCCTCACCACTGGTTTTGGCTTAAGCAGTTGTTGTATCTACCTGTTTACTGTGGTACCCTACAGCAACGGTCCCCAACCTTTTTGGCAGCAAGCACTGGTCCATGGAAGACAGTTCTTCCACAGATTTGGAGTAGAGGGAGTAGTTTCAGAGTAATTCAAAGGAATGAGAGCTTAGATCCTTCACATGTGCAACACACAGTAGAGTTCATGCTCCCATGAGAATCTAATGCCACCCCTACCTGACAGGTAAGGAAATCATTATGGAAGCTATGGGGAGTGGTTGTAAATCCAGATAAAGCTTCATGTATTCACCTTCCTCAACTCTGGCTGCATCGCCTCATTCCTAATAGGGCACAAACTGCAGCTCAGGTTGGGGATTCCTATCCTAGAACATGATGGGTACCCCCACAAGTTCATGAATGTGTTAATGAGTGTATGAATTTGTGTCTTTGAGCAAACCAAAGCTGGGCATACATAGGTAGTTATATAGCCTGGCGGAGGTACACTTGATCACAAATGTGTAGACTTCATTTATCCACTGCAGGTGGCATTGTCTAATCCCTCCTTAATGCCCTTTTTGCCCAGGACCTCTTCTTGGCATCTGTTGCTGAATCTTTGCTGTCACATTTTCTAAAATGTTTGTTTAGTCCATGTTCTGTTGTTATTATAAAACACCCTAGGCTAGGTACTTATAAAGAAAAGAGATTTACCTAGTTCACTGTTTTGAAGCCTGCAAGTCTGTGATTGGGTGGCCTCATCTGCTCAGATGCTGATGAAAGTCTCATGGTAGCAGATAGCATCGTGATGGTGGGTGCTTCTGTGGGAGAGAGAAGAGGGCAGACTGCTAAAACAGAAAGCTAAGGAGAAATGCATGGATCAAACTCACTCTCTTGTAACGACTCACTCTCATGGAAGCCAAGCAGTGTCTTGTGAAAACTGTGCTCATCCTTTCTAGGCAGTCACCCCCATGATCTTATTGAATGGACCCAATCCTTTCCTGCATGGCTTCCAACACAAGAAACTACAAAAGAGACACATTCAAACCATGTCCAAGCCATAACAAGGTCTTATCCCAATGGTCTTTTGATTCCAGATTATTATAGTATTTCCTATACCCAGTTTCTGATAGTCTCACTTCTTTCAGCTTAGATGGAGTTCTTTGGGTGAGTTAAATTTTTCAACTTTTTCCCATATCCCTTTCCTTGTATATAAAGTGACAACAATGCTGTCATCTATGTCACAGGGTGTAGTGAGGATGAGAGGGGTTAAGTGCAGGAGAAGGCCTTAGGAAAATGCCTAGCAACAGTCAGCTTGGAACATGACTCGTGTCTCCTGAATCCTGTCTTCACACAGAGTTACTCCTGCTGAGTCTCCTGCCATCTGTCCTTCACTCTTTGCCCTTGCCAACTTCTTGCATTTTTAACTACTTAGCTTGTCATAGGGACCCTCCTCACATGGACCGCAGATATGGCCCATTACCTGTGTCTCCACCTCCCATCATGCCTGAATGATAATGAACATCGGCAGTTGTTGATTGCAAGATGCTAGGATTCTTTGCCACTCCATACTGCTGAGTGTGGGGCTCAGGGTTCTGCACTGTAAGTGCAATGACTGCATAATGCCTCCATAGCTTTTTTAATCTATCTGTAACAGAAGCCTAATGATCATTTATAATTCTAACAATCAGTGCCAAGTCAGCTCAGTGTATCAGTCAGGGTAGTCTAGGGTATGTTACAATCAGGAGTGACTCCAAAATTCAATAGTTTAAAACAGCTGAGAAGCTGGGCATGGTGGCACACATCTGTAATCCCAGCACTCAGCAGTGGAGGCAGGAGGATCACTTCGAGTTTGAGGCCAACCTGGGCTGTAAAGTGAGTTCAAAGGCCAGCCTAAACTGTTAAGAAAACCTTGTCTAAAAAACAGAAAGCAAAAAACAAAACAAAACAGCTGAGAGATATTTCTCATTCATGCTGTATAGCTCGTATTGGCTCATGAAAGGGTTCTGCCTTCAAATTGTCACTCAGGGACTCAGGCTGGTAAAGCCCTGTCTAGACACATGAATTCATGGTTTCAGCCTTTAGAGAAAGGCTCTCTAAAGAAGCAATGCATGTATTCCAAAATGGGCAGAGAACTTGCACATCTGGTATATGTTTGCTATGATGGATCCCAAGCATATCTGAAGAGGCAAAGGAAGACAAAGATTTTAAAGATAAAATCAGGAAGGTTTTGTAAGTTGTTCAAAACCAGTTATCCTGGGCCTTCCAGATCACTGGCAAGCATCACAGCATCAGTCCAAGGTTGAACAGACACCTACTGGGCAGGCATTTTTAGAGCTGGCTTTTGAGCAAGGTTGTGGTTTGATGGACTGTCTCATAGAAGTTCCTGTTATCTGGAAAATCGTGCATGAGGACCTACCTTTCAAGCCCTCCTGGCTCTGTTTTATTAGGGTTTTACATACATAACTCCAATTTTATTCTAATCACATTTCACAGTGGTTAGAGCCAGGCCCGTGTGAAGTACCCAGGAAATGCACACCTTACTTCTTCCTCAGAGTTCATTGATCAAAACAAGTCATACAACAGTGCCTGGCTTCAGCAGGCCAGCAAAACAGCAGCCAGCCTGTGCCTGGACGGAGGCCAGCAGGGTATTCTGCACAGCCCCAGTGGCTACTGTGACCAGGGAGGAAGTGCTCCCTCATTAATGGCACTCCTCCAAAACATTGTTATCACCCTGTTTGCAACCTCATTTAAAGCAATTATTTTATTTACTCATTAGGTAAAAGAAATTAATGCCAGGAAGCTTAACAAACAGGCCTTTCTGTCTGAGCCCTCAGACAGGAAGCCTCAGGAGTAGTTTTCAGGAGCCCTCAGGAGTAGTTTTGCCATTCACTTTGAAGGATCTGATTCTGCTGTCTAAAGAGCAAATGTGCCATGTAATCCAGAGCTGGGCCTCCAAGGGGAGTGTTTTATAAGAGAAGTCTTTCAGTTAATTATTTTATTGGGCTTTGGCTGAGGTCCATCGTAGGAGGTGATGCTGTAAAAGTTGATGGGGTCAGACCGGGAGACTTTGAGGGCTTTGTGGGAATCCAAATTTTTATTTTTCTCTATAATTAGGGGTTGATCCCAGAGCCTTGTGTGTGGTAGGCAAGCACTGTACAACAGAGCTACATCCCCAGTTGTTTAAATTTTATTTTGAAATAGGATCTTGCTAAATTTCCCAGGCTGACCTTGAACATGTTGTTCTCCTCTCTCAGCCCGAGTAGTCGGGCTCCATGGAAGGGAGTCAGAATTTTAAGTTCAGTGACAAGCCATTGATGCAGGGGAATGAGGTGGTTTGATTTTTTTAAAGTCATACCTATCTGTTTTTATTTTTTAAATGGTTTACGTCTTGGTATGATTTATATTTCCATAGCATATTACTTTTTTGCAATATTTGTTTTAAATCTGAAGATATATTTTATACTGAATAACCACTTCACATTTAAAACCGATCCTTTTTTATCTTTTTCACTTGCCCAGAAAGTTCAACTATGTAAAAAAAAAAAAAAAAAAAAAAAAAAAAAAAAAAAAAAAAAAAAAAAAAAAAAAAAAAAAAAAAAAAAAAAACCCAGAGTGAAGGACTGGGGATTTAGCTTAGTGGCACAGTGCCTGCCTGGCAAGCACAAGGTCCTGAGTTCAATTCCTGGTACCAAAAACAAGATAAAACAAAAAACAAACACACTAAAGTGGAGTGTTACTCACCAACATAGTTTCAGTAGCTGGTAAGGAAGATCTGTTTGTTAGTTTTTAATTTCATTAGGTGATTCCTGAAATTTGTTGTTTTCTCAAAATTTAACTTTGTGCTTAAGTACTTAAGGTATTGAGGGTTTCTAAAGTAAAACAGATTAACCTACTTCTGATTTCGTTGGTTTTGTGGTGAGATAATCTTTGTATTTGAATTTTTCTTTGGGTGAAAACTTAATTAAATGGCCAAATGTTTATACTGTACTTTCTAAAACCTTAAATTTTGTCCTTAAGTGGCCGTAGGCAGATTCAAATTAAAAAGCAATAATAACAACAATAATGAACCTGCTGCCACTGTGGAGAGAGGATAGGAACAGGCAGTTGTGAAGTTCAAGCAAGAATGAGGAGGCCTAGCAGGAGACAGGAAGGGATCCTGGGGCCTGGGCCAGGGCTTGCTGACCTGCTGGGAGAAGCAGGTACCTATAGGGGCTCCACTGTAGACATAGGATTGGGACACACGTGCTGGAGGACAGGTCCTCCTGGGAAATCAGGAGGAAAATCAGACTGGTTGTTATGGAAATAGGGCAGACAGCTACCTCCTTAGTCTTTAATCACCTTTTACTCATTCACTACATTTTTCCTTCTTTGTTTGTTTTTCCTGCACATCACTGAAGTTCGACCTTGAGGGTCTGTGCAATCCTTGTGCCTCAAAACTACACCCTCCATGAATAGGGATAACCTCCTGTAAACTGTTCTCATGCCCAGTGCCCAGCCCTACGCCGTACATTGTCTTGTAATTTTTTTTCTGTTGACACAGTGCCACCTCAGACAGAAGTCACAATGCAATAGCGTAGATTTCAGTTTTCTTTGATGACTTGATTTCCATTCTTGTCCCATATATCTCATTACCATTGTTACTGGATTTGATGAAGCCTCTGGCCTCTCCATTGGATGAAGAAAATGCCTGTGTGTCCTGGATTGCATTTGGAAGACACTGCAGTCTCTTCACGGGTGGCTGGGGAAACACTCATCTCATGTGCAGTATATACTCACACCATCTCTCATTTGGAGCAATTTCTGGTGATGACCCAGTTTATTATTTTGATAGTGATTATTGTCATTTTTCTTTCAGTAGGAATATTTTCTTGCCTCATATTCTAGAACCTTGGAAACCTTTCTTCACATAGACACAGAGGGTTTTTTTTTTACCCAGCACACCTCTTGGTGAAGTTTAGAAGTTGTAGATACCTTTACACCAGGGTCACCTCTGGGAGTCCTCATCTGGGATAGTTCTAGACAGAAGCCAGCAGAAACTGCCTCCTTCTGTTGACATTTTTGGTTTTACTGGAGATTGAACCTAGGGAATGCTGAGTTACATACTCATTTTATATATATATATATATATATATATATATATATATATATATATATTTTTTTTTTTTTTTTTTTTTTTTTTTTTTTTTTTTTTTTTTTTTTGAGACATGGTCTCTATAAATTGCCCTTTCTGGACTTTTAAGTTTAAATCCTTCTTCCTCAGCCTACCAAGAACCTGAGATTACAAGTGTGTGTCATCATGCCTGGCTCCTTCTGAATAAAGTCAGTTGAGTCACACAGATCTGTTCTGGGTTGTAACTACCCCTAAGCCCTACAGGACACCTCCAGGAACCTACAGGAGGCGAGGCCAGGACACTCAGTGCTCAGCAAGGCCTCTAGTCTCTGAACCTGGTCTTGACTCTACTTACAAGTAAAAAGTGATGGTTTTGGTTACTCCCTCCTGCCCTTCACGCACATACATGTACACACTTAGCTGCTAGACCCAGGGCAATTCCTGTAACCTCTCCAAGACTTCCTGGGTATCCACTATTGGAGCTGATGTGAAGAGTAATTAACTCCTGACTGTAACGTCATTGGCGTGGTGTTTGCTACCAACATGCTGGTAGACCATAGCTACTATTATCTTGAAAACAAAAAAACTGTCTTATTTAGTTTTGTACTTTGTGACAAGAATAGGACAGTAAAAAACAAAACAAAACAAAACAAACAAAAAAAAGAATAGGACAGTGTGGTGTGGTTATCTTTCACATGTTTCTTAAATAAAATAAGCATAGACTCTAAGACACTGATTTATGGTTCAGGAATTTGCCTTTTATTGTTAATCAATGAACATGATAGTCACAAAGGCTTCACTGATCTTTAGAGGATATAAGTCAGTCTTTGCTGAGTTCTGGACAGTGACCAAAAACTGAAAAACTGCCTAATAAAACACATTTTGAGCTCTAAACAGAACATCATGCAGATGTGCTAAGGAATTTGAATCAAGACTCATTTTCCCTCTGGTTTGTCCACCGGTCATGTCCTCAGTCTCAAAATAGTTCATGCTGTGCAGCCCTGTAGTCAGGCCAAGAGCATGTGACTTGGTACTTGGCAAAGCCTTCTGGGCAGGTAATGTTGTTTATCCCCATCTCACAGATGAGGAAATTGAGGTGTAGAGAGGTTAGATCACACAGCTAGCAAATGGAAGAGCTGGCACCAAAGTCCTGGTCTGTTTGCTTCTAAATTCCATTGACTATGCAAGAAGAAAATGTTTTAGCGGTGGGTCTTTGAGCTGGGATTTAATGTATAGATGGGGAGGGAAGAGTACTCAGGTGTGGATGGGAAGGTGCAGAGATGCCCAGGTGTGTGTAGATTGGTGCTTTTAGAGTCATTGTGGGAAGTGAGTGTCTTGGATTTGTTGGTTTGTATGTCTTCTGTTCTTGAAGTGCATATATCTCCTTAGAAGGGTGCTACTGAAGGTCCTGTCTAGGGTCCTCACAAACAATAAAAAGTCCCTACTTGAGATCGGATTGGCTACAGATTTAGACTGATCCACTCTGTATTTTCCCATCACATTTTGGGTACTTGACTTGGGTCCTGGCAGTTCCATATTTCATCCTGCATAAATCCTGGCCCAGAGTATTTGTATTGTATTTGAGCACACTAGAGTATGGCGTAGGCACAGTAGCACACTTGGTTGGGCTTCCAGTGGGAGGGAGCTTGACCCTGGGATGTTCTAAATGATGAATGTTCTTTTTTTAGTTTTCATCTTCTTAATCTCTTGTTGAACTGCCCAGAAACATCATGGCTGTCTTTAGGTCGCCTCTGGCAGAGATGGGCCAGGCTTTGATTCATGGAGAGCAGGAAGGTTAGGGCTTATCAAGTCCAGTGTCTCCCAAAGCTGATGATTATGAGAATCATTAGGGAAGCTATAAAAGTCATCTAGGCATATTTAATCAGTGTCTCCAGAGAAAGAGCTAAGGATTAATATTTTGAAAAGAAAAGGAGAAAGAGATAGAGGGAGGAAATCCCAAGATTTCTATATCAGGCAGTGGTTGAAAAGAGTACTTTTCCCTTACTGAGGTTGGGATGTGTGGCTATCTGCACTAAAGTCTGCATTTTCAAAAGAATTTCCAGGCGGGTGTAAGAGGATAGGAAGAAGAAGGAGCAAGATGAGATAAGAGGTAGCACAAAAAAAGACCAATTGGCTTTCGTGCTATAGATGGTAAGTAGGGAAGATGACAAGTAGGTGTGTATGTCTGGCGGAGCACAGCGGTCTCAGCCTTCACTGTGTCACTCACATCTGCAGTGTTCTTGCAAAGCTGTCCATTCTGATTTTGGTCTGTTCATATTGGGGCTCACTCCTCATTTCCTTCTCCTGCCATTTTTTCTGATTGACTCTAGAGCTCATGGTCCTGAGCAGCCTTTGTTGGATGCATAATATGAGCATTTTTTTTCCATTTCCTTTTTCTCAAAATCCATCCTCTATTTCTGTTACCTTCCCATTAGTCCAAGAAATGGTCACTCAAGTAATTCAAAATCTTTATGGGGATTTGAACAAAGTTTGAGCCAAGAATCATCTTTGAATAGCAAACTCTTGTGTGTTTTTTTTTTTTTCTGGAGAATGGTGATATCATAAGCAGGATTTTAAATGGTGTGTGTAATTTAGTGAAGTAAATCTAATTGTGTGCTGCTGCAATTTGTATGTCAATTATAAATCATTCTTTTCCATTAATTAAAGGAAAGAATCTTTGTTTACTGACCAACAATTTATTATCCTGTGATGTTTTCTTACATTAAAATGATGAAATAGTGTTTTGTTTCGAATCTTTTACATTCTATTAAGGCATCTTGGCTTCCTGCTATTGTTGCCTCATCTTGCCTGTAGTTCAAATAGTTTAATCTTTTCTTAATCTGATAAATATGCCTGCATTAGCCTACTGTAAAATGTAAAAGCCTCTGGTAATTTGTTGTAGTTAAAGACCCTGTTTTGTTTAGTTGAACTGCTTGATGGTAAATGTTTGCTAATTTGAACATTCTAGAAAATGTGTTTCATGATAGTTTGAGGCCTACACATCTTATTTGGGAGACAACTTCCAATTTATCCACTCAGTACAAATGTTGCACAGTATGTGTATATGTGGATGTTGACTACCATGCTATATATGAGGGTTTCAAAAATAAATGAAGCACAGTCCCTGCTCTCAAGGAACTCTTAGCTTGCTGATGGTGATGGCTCATATACATCTTGATGTTTTATATTGTTTTTATTTTTATTGTGGTAGGATATACGTAACATTTACCATTTTAGACATTTTAAGTGTTCCGTTAAATGCTTCAGAGTACAGTTACATTGTGCAAACATCCCTATCATTCATCTCCAGAACTTCCTCATTTTCCCAAACTGGAATACTGGGCCCATTTATTTGTGGTGGATTTCAACAAGCAAATGACCATAGGGCTGTGGGGAGCAGAGGACTGGGAACTTCTGGTGCTGATGCAGTGCTGGGTCATGGTCATAGGCCGCGGTCATCCTGAATGACCTTCACCTCATCTCCTGATGTGCCTAGGACACCAAGGATCAAAGACTCAGGGTTCTTCAGTGTGGCCACTGTCTGGGTGGAAGAATGTATCTCAGTGAATAGAGGATGGAGATGATCCTCTGCTGTGCAAACAGACTGAGGACTATGATCCTAGCTCACCCTTTCCCCTTCCGACATAGGAGCCCTGTCCTCTGGACAAAAAGTCTCACAATGCACTCCTGTTATGCCTGTTCAGCTGCTAGCTGGACTGCCTGGAACAGCCTAGGAACTGGCAAGAATTTATGGTCATCAGGGGCAACTGGCACCCATAAATCTTGAGCCCTGCTTGCCTTTGTAATAACTGAGCAAGCTTGTGCAAAGAGCTACTGGGACTCAGAGTAAATCTTTCAGTCAGTCAGTCCACAGATAATTATGGAGTACTCACTAGGCACGAGACATTCTGTTTCCCCTTTTCTTTTATGTCAATATTTAGCAGGAATAGGCGCAAGGCATCAGATTCTTGAATGTAATGTTTGTTCCAAGAATTTTTTTTCTTTCTAATCTGCAAAGTTGTGTTGAGTTTGTCATCCTTAATCCGAAGTGTTCCCTGAGTAGAAGATATAAATACAGCTTTAGGGAAAAATTTCACTTTTTCATACCTCTTGGGTGGGGGGAAGACAAACAGATCAGTATAAAGAATTTTCCCCCTAGATTTTGCCATCGTTTTTTTTTCTTTCTAGATCAATATGTAGATCAGTCAGTTTATTTGTTAAAGTATGGCATCTCTCTCTTCCATCTGCCCTTACTCTAATGAGAGTGTCTGTTCTAGTACAGAAAGAACAGATGTAGGGGAGAGAACAATTTCTGGCTGATAGTTGAAACTTACTTTTTGTTGGAGTCACACAAACAAAATTGAGGTTTTAACAATTACTGGAATATGATTATGTGTCTAGAGTCTAAGTGACAAAGCTTAAAGGTGAAACTGTTCCACTTAGGGTCATCAGCACTTGTGGAAGCAAGATAAGCACCTCCCAGAGGTTAGGAAGGGTCTGATACTCCTGCTTTCCCTGTGGACATTGCTTGCCGCCCCCAGACCCCAGACTAAGATGTGAACTTCTGCTGCTGGCCTCCCCCTTTCAGGCACTTAATGTGTAGCCTTGGGAGATGACTTGAGTCTTTGCTGAAGGTAGTAGAAGGTTGCAGGACTGTCTGTTGACTGTCTTTGCCTTTCTTGAGTCTCAGACAGGAGGAGGATGGGGGCTCTTTGTAGGAGAGGAGAAAGCTAGGAGAGAAGCCAATATGAGAGTCTGGGCTCTGTCCTGATGAATTTAGACTGTATCTGTGGGACTGGTGCATGCCACTGGACTCATTCTGTAGTTAGATTTGTCTGTAAAGAGAGTTAAACCCTGGACCTCTCACCCACAGCAGTGCTCCCAGAAAATGGCCCTAGAACACCAGCTCCAGAGGACACTTCCCTTGCATGGAAAGAGAATAAGTATTTGAATTAAGCTGATTTTTATTCACTGCCTGCCTGTGGTCTACAAAGTGAGGGAGAAGAGAGCAGGTGGCCTAAAATCAAGGTTGGCAAATTACAGATTTCCAGACTGTCACAGGATGCCTAGTGATGGGCATCTGGGTCATTGAAACAGGATGGAGAAGAAGATGCTCCTGTTTCCCTTGTGGAGGCAGCCTGGTATGACATCTGTCTCCTGCTTCCAAGGTCTAGGAGGAGGAAGAAGAGGAGGAGGTGGAGGGGGCCCTGGATGCCTGGCTTTGTGTGCACTTGCTCTGGCCAGGGATTGCAAGGTTGTCAGGCGCTCCCTTCCCAGGGAGAAGAGGGCATCTGCGGTGGGAGGCGTGAATCCCCCTTCCCCAGCCAGAACAGCCTCTTCCCAACATGCACTGATCTTGCCTCATCCTCTCCACCTGATCACAGAGGCCATAGAAGATGGTTTTCTTGAGTCATTTTCCAAATGGAGGTGCCAGCAAGGCTTGAGAAACACTAAGGGGGCCTAAGCAAGGCCATCTGTTCTCCAAGGGTCTCTGGAGAAGCCTGTGGCAGAGTGACGTGCCCTTGGTTAAGTCCAAGCAGCCCCTCTGCCCCTCACTGTGAGCTTGGCTTTCATGGAAAGGGGCAGTGTTTGCTCATGTAGCAGCCATCTGCCTCTCTGCTCATCGCTTGCTTACAGACTGCCTTTGCCCTCTATTCCTGAGTGTTGCCTTTGGTCCCAGGTCTTGTTGCTCTTTGAATCCTCAGCACCTAGCATGGTGCTCAACCTGTCTTGAGCAGCCAGTAAGCGTGACACACGTGAGTTATCCTCAGCTCCTTGCTTAGCCTTTAGAGTTCATTTGCTTTGAGAGAAGGTCCCAGGAATTTGTGTTTTTAAGAGTTCACTGGGTATTCTGTGGCAGCTGCTCATTATGACTTAAACAAGAACACTTTCAGCTTTCAACTGAGGTATTGTTGTGATTTGAACCTAGGGCATTGAAATTTGACGGCCAGGGTGATACTACTAGGAGGCTGTCTTAGTTACTTTGCTGAGACACAATGCCTAACACCCACAAGATAAAAGGGGTGCTGTGAGAGGAGAAACAGTTCAGGTATGGCAGGCAGAAAGCAGCAAGAAGCAACAGATGAAGACAGCTTGCCTTTTCCTTTTATCCCATTCAGGCTGCAAGCCTTTTGGGTAATGCCACCCACACCCAGGGTTGGCCTTCCTATCATCCATACCCAGAACTATGCTACACCAGTCAGTGGACTCCTTTAGTACCATACACTATTGATCCCAATGTCACACACCCTAATTCAGCATCATACACCCATTATCCAGCCACTTTCCAAAACCTCCACCTATGAGTGCATGAGGCTTTGGTGGGGGGCATCTAGCTACAGGTCATAAGTGGTGTACTCCTTATATCCCATCTACTCTGGTGGCTAAGGCAAAAAGGTTATAGGTTTGAGGCCAGCTCAGGCAACTTAGCAAGACCCTACCTCAAAATAAAATAAAAAATAAAAAGTGTTGTGTGTATAGCTCAGCAGGAAGCTCTGAGTTTATTGCCCAGTACTACAAACAAAAGAATAGGTAGATTTTTCAGAGGTTGTTTGGCCACAAGGGCTTCTTCCTAGTGAATGGGTTTAAGTCTCTTTTAAATAGAGGGTCCGAATAGTGAGCAGTATTTGGACTCATTCCCTGTTTCCTGTCACCATGTGAAGACACAGCATTCCTCCTTCCAGAGGACTCAGCAAATGGGTGCCATCTTGGAAACCGAGAGCGTGCCTCTAGCCAGACACCAAACTGTACCTCATGGTGCCAGAGGCATAACTACTTGCCTCTGTGGAGAAATTGCCTCTCTTCCTTCTCTGCAGTTTGAATTGAGCCCTTATCTAACTGATCTACAGACAAAGCAAAGCCACAGGCCCATATTCAAGGTGGAGCACTCCTTTCCCACTGCTTGGTAGAAGGGGGCGGAGATAGTGCAGACAGACACTGTGACTGGCCTCTTGGGTTGGCCTGGATCCCTGTTTTTTGGACACTGCTATCAGGTGACAGACCTAGAGAAGAGCAGTATTTAAAGCAGCCATCACCACCCTATTTGTGACCAGCCAGGCCCAGGCCTCCACCTGGGGGCTCACATGTCTTCCAGAAATGGTCAGCCGTTCTGAATTTGCCCTTTCCCCAGGTCTTCGCTGATACACTGAGTTCATACACTCCTCTCTTGGGTTGGGGGTAGGGGTAAAGGGGCGAGGGGGTGTTGTAGATCCTTGAGTGTCTCAATACTGATGTCCTCTAAGGCTCCATGCAGGTCCTTGGGGTCCAGGTAGCTGTAAAGTCTTGGCCACTTCTTGTGTACCTGGAACCACAGGCCTCCTAGGCTACATGCCTGTGTTACTGAAAGGACTCTGCCATTCTGCCCTCTACTCCCAAGTGGCCGACCAGAAAGGGGAGAAACATTTTTGCCTAGCATTGTTGCAACCTGAGAGGCTAAGGCCATACATATTGTTAGCCAAAGTCCAAAATGTGTGCTTGGGCTTATTCTTTCTTATACACTGTATGGGTTTTTGTGTGTGTCTGCAATTATTCTCTAATTGGGTTTTGACAAATATGTGATGACAAGTATCCACCCTTATGAGATTATCCAGAATAAACACCCGGCACTCCGCCTGTCATCCCTTCCTCTCTCCCTCCCTGCCAGCCCCTGGCAGCCATGGCAATGAACGCTGTAGAGCTGGAACCATACAGTACGATAGAGACTCTCCAGAGAAGCTTCTTTCACACACTGTACTAATATGCACAGAAGAATCTCTCATGTCTTTCTCTGGTTTGATAGCTCATTTCAACAATAGACTTTTTGAGTCTGGTGAGTACATCTTGCCTGCTTCCCGCTGGGAGCCTCTGGATAGGATTTTATTTCCTTTCAATCTCCTCCAAGTGGCTTTTCCACATAATCTTCTCAGCCTCGCTTTCTGTACACCTGCCAGCCCCAAGCACATTTGGCCGTAGCTGCTTTAGGAACCTTCCCAACACAGGGGGTGGGAAATGTTTGGATTTAGTGTTCCGTGTTAAGAAATCCAATACCAATACCATGGTGGCTGTGGATTGTTGTCAGAGAGGCTGTCACGAGCGATGTGCTTAACGGTGTGACAGTAGAGGGAACCATCTTCTCTTAGAGAGGTGGGTTGTAACAGGCTTTGTCTTTGTGTCATCTGAATGTTCCCAGCCAAAAAGAACTCTGCTTGGACCCCCTACAGAGTTCCCCTAAAAAGATGACTCAGGATTATCTTTATCCAGCTCAGGTCTGATTCCTGAATTCCTGGGAAGCAGGACAGAACCAAATGTGACTTTTTAGGGGCAGTCTTAATTGGTACTGCCTTGTCCTTTCATTGGGTGACATCATCTCTGTTTTGGAAGAGCCATTTATTTTTCCCAGTGTCTTTTCCCACTGCTTGGAGCCAATATCAGTGTGTGGTTTTTGACGTATTGCCTTGCCTGGTTCCCTGGCGCTCCTGGATGAGCACAGGGGCTGTGCAGTCCTGCCTCAAGACATGCTAGGGTGTTTCAGTGTAGGTACTGCCTTGGAGAGCTGAGGTTTTGAAGGGTGGATGAAGGTCATGGTCTTCTGTTCCCTGGATTCAGAGCCTTCAGAAGTTGTCATTGTCCTTACTTAGGACATGGCTAAGAAGGTGGCATCTGCTGTCTATGAACTGTCTGGGCTGCCACTTATTCCCAAAGCTCTTGTTAGGAACAGCGTCCTGGTTTTGTCACTTTGGTGTCATTAAAAGCCAACTATTCATTTTCATTGTTTGTAGGCAAAGCATTATTGCCTGCACCTGGGGTTTTTTTGCTTACATTTTATTTTTTTTTAAATAAATTGTGATTTTGGACAAGTTAGTCTCATGTTACATCTTCATTGGCAATGTTTAGACAGCAGCAGCAAAAAAGCTTTTGTTTTGTTTTGTTTTGTTTGTTTTTGGTATCAGGGATCGAACTCACAACCTTGCCAGGCAGGTACTTATGCTGCTGAGCTGAAGTCCCAGCCCACAAATAAGTTTCTTAAGGGAATGTTTACTTTAAATACAATTTTAAAAAAGAGGAATCGACTGATCATATGTGCCCAGTCAACTTAGTACCTGCCAAGGTTGTTTTGCATTACCTGCTTGGGCATGATCATGCCAGCTGTCCATCTGAGACAGTGGGCCTCTTTTTATAAGGCTAAGAACAGGCAGAGGAGGAAGACTGACCTTGCCCCAGTGCATGCAGGTTGTGGGTGGCAGACCCGGCATTGAAACCTGGGACTTTTTCCCTACCGCGTGCTCTGAATGCATTGTCACTTGTTCTGGCCTGAGGGGTCTCACCTGTGCCAAGCAGCAGGGCAACCTGGAGCCAGTGTGGGAAGACTTGGGTCAGTGTCTTCTCTCCTCACTCGCCACCCAGCTGCTGCTCTGGCTCAGTGAGCATGCGTTGATTCCTGCCAGATTGCAGAATCTTCAGCCGCCACCAGCTTCAGCACCTGGTGGACCTGCCAACATTGGTTTGCTCCGAGGTTGGGAGTCATAGTAACCCACGGAAAACCTTGCCTGCCAGAGCAGAATCTCTATTAGGTAACCACCCTGATCTAAGCCAGTGTCATCTCCTCCCAGCTTATCTCTGTGGCCTCGTAAGTGGTCTCTGTTGGTGTCTTTGCCTTCCTGCAACAGCTGGAAATCCCTTTTAAAAGTAACAGGTTGTGTCCCCTTCTGCTTGCACCCACCAATGGTTATTCTTTGTGCAGGGTACAGGTATAGGGCTTCTGAGTCTCTGTGGGACTGTCCCTCCCTGTGCCAACCCCAACTCTACTATAGTGACACTGGGCTCCTGGCGGCTCCTCAGGTTCAGCTGGGTCCCGCTGGCCTCCCTTCAAAGCCCCCTCTTCCCAGTGACACAGTTCCCCTCTCACCTTCTCCAAGTCTCTTATGCTCATGTCCCTTCACTGAGCCCTCCCTCCTTACATCCAGCCCACTCCCTGCCTTAGTTTTTTCCACAGTGTTTATCACATTTACCAAACTATGTACTACACAGGTCCAGGATCCCTAGTCTGAAATCTAAGAGGCTTCTAAATGTGAAACTTTTCAAGTGTTATGTCAGTGCTCAAACAACTTTGGATTTTGGAGCATTGCAGATTTTTAGCTGGTAGAGCCTGTGCGTTCAGTACTCCAAGGTCTAGGAAATCCCAAAGCACTTTGGTCCTAAATAGTTTGGAGAAGGGATTCTTGCTTTGTACTTCTTTCATTGTCTCTCTTCCCCAGGGAAGGTTTATCCACCCTAAATTGAGCAACTGTTTTCCTCAGTTATTTGCACCTTATCCCTGACAGGTAGTAGGTACTCAGTAAATGGATGCTACAAGGACCCATGGATAACCTGAGCCCCCAATACAGATGTGCCTCATTTATGAATAGTCCAACATGATGAGGAATGCAAATCTCCGAATCTACCTGCCTGAGCTTGTTTTGTGTTGTTGATTGTTAGGGCAGCAGTGAGAACTGAGCTGCTATGACATGTGGGTGACTCACAAGTCATTTGTTAGTAATCCTAGAAGAATTAAATGAAGCCTGCGAACTATCAAAACACTAAAACGTACTCTAGGGTGCTTGTAAAAAAGTGCTGCTCTTGCTCACATGCGTCCCAGCGTGTTTCTATCAGCAGGAGGACAGGGAGACACTCTGTGTGGGCTGCTAGGTTGGCACCAGCCTGTCCTTCTGGCCCCTCGGGCTGCAGTTATCACTTGGCTAGGTCTCAAGTGCTCCAGAAATGAACCTTATCTGGGTGGAAGCACTGCTTTCCAGAGTGGCAAGAATAGCAAGTAGCTCCTGTAAAGGTTTATAAAACAACTCTTTACCTGGGTCAAGTTGGGTCAGCTGTCAGAGTATTTTAAAGAAGAGGCTGAGAAGACTGTGCTGTTTGCCTCTGAGCAGTCTGTAGCCTGGAAATTCTTTAAAACAAGTGTGTATTTGGGAGATACTGGTGACACGGCATTAAACTGGAATCACATCCACTTGTTTCCCCAGGTTAGTTTCAGCTGGGGCTGCCCCACCTCTAAACGACCAGGCCACCTGTGCTGTTGGGTACCTGCCACACGTTGGTCCTGTCCTGAATCGGGCTCCTCCACACTGCTCCTGCCCAGGCACTGGCTCTCCAAGCCTCTGTCTGCCTCCTTCTTCACATTTGGACCCTCCCCAGTCTTGATTTTATTATGCTCCCTCTGATCTCCATGAACTCCAGCTGATTTTCTTAGTTTAGTTCTCTATCTTGCTGGAGCACTTCTTCCTGAAATGGGGAGTTAATATAGTAAGATGCCCCAATCTGTCTAATGCCTGTTTTCCCTCTTACTCTTCATTGACAGTTTTAGAGGAGATTGCAAACCTTCAAAGCTGTAAACTAGTTGTCTTTAGGATTCTGCAATCCTTGCCTGCTGTGATTTGGATGCTGCATACTTGGTGCCCAGCGTGCCCAGGGTGATGGTGTTGAGGTGGTGGAGGTGAAGGTAATTGGGCTCCACTGTTTTGAACAGATGAATATTGATCTTGTGGGGTGACCAGAGACTACAAGAGTGGATAGATCAGTTCCCAAGGGAGCAGGTGGTCATGAAAGAGTGAGTCTTGTCCCTCCTCAGCCTCTGGCTTCCTGCTTTGCAGTGTGACCTCTCACACATACTCTGCTGTGTTATACCATCACCACAGATCCCTTGCCAGAGCCTTCACGGGAGTATTCTGGCATTGTTCTCGATTTCCAGCAAGGTGAGCTAAATAAACCTCCTTTGTAAATAAATTACCTAGTTCCAGGTGTCTCATTCTAGCAACACAAAACAGGCTAAGATATAGATCCTGGATTTGAATACTCAATATTGCTCTTGGGAAGCCTCCTGGCATTGATTCTCCATCCTTCTGGGTGTGATCTGTTTCTCTTCCAAAAGCTTCCAAGATCTTCCCTGTATCCTCAAGGTTCTGATACTGTGCCATGATGTTCAGGAGGCAGATGGGCCTCTTTTAGGTGGAATTAATTTCTTGTAGATTCCAGATCTGCTTTAAATCAGTATGAATGTGATGCGTATGAGCATATGCATGGTGTGTGTTTGCATGATGTGTGAGGGTGATGTGTGTGGGAAGTCACTGCAGTCTGCTTCTTTTGAGACTGTGCTGTAGTTACAACCCCCACCTACTGGAGCCTGAGCCTGTGCTGAGCTCCCAGATGTTGCAGGTCTGGCTGCTGGTTCTGCCTCCTGGGGCTGTGCCTGTCACTCAGCTCTGTGGCATGCCCCTGTGTGGCACAGGGTGAGTATCCTGCTTCTGCTTCAGACTCGCCCTGGGGGTTGGAGACAGCTGATATTTCAACTGTTGGTTGGCCTGGGGATGTCTTCAAGTTCCCAGTGTCCCTGTTATTAATATCTTCCTCCAGAACTTCTTAGGTGTAGAACCTGAGTCTTAACTTTTCTCTTCTCTCTTATCTGACATCCAGTTAATCTGTCTTCCCTTCCCTATTGATCACCGCTCTAAAATCTTCTTTCTCCTTTTGCCATGACTTGCACCCCAGTCTGTGGCCTTATCTCTGGATGAATGTGGCCACGTCTTGCAGCCTTCTACTTCCTCCCCAGCACGCTGGGCCTGCAGCTAGGCCAACTTGTCTCTGGCCTTCTATTTCCTTGTTCAGGAGACTGTCTCTGTAGGACAGGGGGAAGCCAGCAGCCTGTGGGGTGATGGATTTTGTTTGTCCTACATAATTCTTTTAAGGAATTGTTAGCCAACCTATAAAAAAAATTGCTCCAATAAAAATCTCTATTTTAGGCTTTCCTTGAAAACTTGGAAAATCTGGCAGCACTGAGCATATATTCCTAAGTGGTGACAGAAGGTGGGAGTGGAGTGTTTTCTGCTGCCTTTCCTTAGGCTACATTCCTCCAGCTTGTCACACTCCCGGTTACATCTCTTACGGCATCTTCACCTGCCTCATTTATGTCACCTCTCTAACATCTAGCACATTAATATTTGCAACCCCTGTCCAAGCAGTGAGCTGTCCCATACTCAGAAGACACCTTGTATTTTTGCTGCCTCGGCACCTTCTACCTCTTGTGAGCTTGCTCCATCTGCCTCTAAATCTGTCCAAATCCTGTTATTCCACAAGGCCAGCTACCTCCTCTTTCTGCTGTGAAACCTCCCTGCCTGCACCAGGTGGAAGTTTTCTCTCTCTGTGTGTGGTGGACTGACAACTGATGGTCAACTTGTAACACACAGCTGAACTGGATCAGTGTGGTGCTGCATGTGTAAGGAATGTTGCCAACAACATTAAAAAAAAAAACTGAAGAAGATGAGAAGTGTTGTTGGTTCTCCTGATGCTGTTAGTTCTGGAGGAGCTTGTCATGCTGGCTTTTCTGACATGAACTTAGCTGTTCTGATCATCTGAGGAGCTCGGGACCTCACTTTTGCTGAGAATGACTGTAGTACTTTTCAGGTCCTTACTTCACGTATTGCTTCTTGGTTCCAGAGGGGAAGGTGGTGTGCTATTCACATCCTGGAGAAGCTTGTCGCATGGGCGTCTTGATATGAACTCAGCTGTTCTCCTTGTTGGGGGAGCTCCAGTCCTTCCTTTGAGTGTTGCTTCCCATCTCCAGTGCAGATCCCTTGTACCATTGGTGCAAACTTTCTAGCCTCCACCACTGACCTTTGGGCCTTCCCAGCGCATATCTGTGAAACAGACTTGCATTAGACATTGTCATCGGCTCTCAGTCTTTAACTGGACTCGAGCAGGACATTGCAATGGAATCCAGGACCTCAGCTGGATTCTTTGGGTCTTTATTGTATGGACAGATTTCCTGCACTTTTTTGTATTAGACTCTTTAGGTGACTGTTATAAAATAATTCTATCAATTATGTCTCCTGTATTAAATTGTTTTCCATGCACACTCTGATTCCAACACCCTGAATCACTAAAGCACTTGGGGTTGTTTGTGGCTTTTGGTGTTATTGGTGATTAGTTTGTTTATTGGAGCTGAGTTTAGGCTGCCATCCCTCCAAGGCTTGGGCCTCCAGTGCCTGACACACAACACCTTGCACAGAATGGGTTTGCACCAAACGTGTGACCAGAAAAATGCATTGTAATGATCAGAGGCCTTGTTTTGTGAGCACCACCAAGATGGCCCCTGACTAATGAGGAACTGTGTTAGTGGTGACTCTCTCCAGCAACTCCAAAGACCATTGTTTCACTTCTTGTCTCCAAGCCAGTTTGTGTATATATCTTAAGTGCAAGGCAGATAGCCAAACACAGCTGAACCACCATGATACACCATGGTGAGCTGTGGGTATCCTCATTTTCTTGTAAATTTGCTCTGTCAGTAGAGTCAGTCATCAACATAAAGAGCCAAAGAGAATCTTCATGAATGTAGAACCAGCAGCATTCAGAACCCCGGGCTCTATATTCCTAGCATGCACGCTGGGCTCAGATTCTGCCCACTCTTTGGATGAATGTGGTCAGGGGAATAAGTGACTTACAGGTTGGTAGACATTGCTGATGTTGAATGATTGCTGTGGTTACCTGGTCAGTGCATGCTCAGTTTGTATCTCTAAGCCCAATGTTTCCCAGCCCCATGTCCTTGGGTAGTGGGAGTGGGTGTGAGAAACCAGGCATTCCTTTACTCCTGCCATCTCTCTTTGAGAAGGGAAAGGAGATTCGTTTCCTAACTCTGGGCTGGGGACAGGTGGCCTCTAGAGCAGTGCTGCCCAGTAGACCCATCTGTGATGAGACAGAAGTTCTATACCTATGCTTTCCAGTGCAGTAACCAGTTACCACACTGCTGCTGAGCACTTGCCATATGGCTGGTGTGAATGAAAAACCGAGTTTTTCATCTTTCACTGTCATGAATTTACATTTAAATACCACATGTGGCTATCATATTGGACAGCCCAGATCTCAAGGACTGGGGAAAAGGGTCAAATGCAGTACCTGACAGAGAGTTGAGCATGAACCTAATGCCAGAACACCTGGCTGAGGATGCCTTCTGCCTGGAGTGGGGTAGTGGGATAGGGCTTCACAAAGCATCAAAACTCTTCGTTCACTGGGAAACCTGTTGCTGTGCTATTCAGAGGAGGGTATTGGATACTTCCTGTATATTTCCTTTAAGAATGGCCAAGCCAGGTGTGGTAGTGCACTCCTGTAATCCCAATACTCAGGAGGCTGAGGCAGGAAGATCACCATAAGTTGGAGGGTAGCCTGGGCTATATAGTGAGTTCAAAGCCAGCCTGAATCTCAGAGAGAGACCTTTTCTCAATAGCCCCCTCCCATTTGATGGCAGATATCAAACTCCTCTTAGCTGTAATTCTTTGAATAGGCTTCCTTTGCTTGATTGCATTAAAGCATGCCATACATACATGTTTTATGTCTGTAGTGTAAGTGCTGAACTCAAAGGGCTGTTTTGGGGGAGGAATGGGGGAATGCAGAAGAAAGGCTGGACGCCTGTTATACAGAGTGAAATGTGTAGATTTATCTGCTTCCCCTGGCTTTTCTCGTGTTCAGTCAGCTGAGGCATCTGGGTTGCCCTGGCCTTATGTGGTAGTTATTGAAGTGACTCCATGCTATGCCTGTAACTGGATAAACCTCCAGCTACATTTTCCAGAATACCTGAAATGTATGCCCAGCTCTTCAAGGGACATTTCACTGTGACCTTTGCTTTCTGTGGGCCCAGGGGTGGGATGAGGGCCTGTGAGCACCTTGTCTGTCCAGGGGCCTCCCCTCAGCCACCTGCATTCCTGCCCATGGCCTGCCCATGTCTGTAACCCAGTGGGTTTGTGTGTTCGTGCCCCACTGTTCCTCACTGTGGAAAGCCTTGACAGCTCTGCCTACTGCTTTCTAGTCAGACCCTCAGTAGTTCCCCTTCTTCCCCATCCAGTGTCCCTCTCAGCTTGTTTCAAATATACACAAATCAGGAGGCCCGACATAACCACATGGGGGTAAGAGAATGCTGGTGTTGTGGAGGGCAGGTGGTGACAGCCAGAGAAGCTGGCATAGGAAGAGGGGGAGGTAGCACACATGTCCTGCTTGGGTTTCCCAGAGGTCTGGCAATAAAGTGCCACCTTTGCCATCTCTCCCAGCATCCCCTTTCCTAATGGAGGCATAGTGGTATCCTGGGTGAGCTAAAATCTGGTGTGTCATTGGCAGTGGCTACTCTGTGCCAGTCTGTGAAGCCTGTTAGCTGCTTGCAAGGGTGGAAGTGGATTTTATAGAAGGAAGGAAAAGGCTCAGCAGTCCAACAGTGGGCATCTATCAGAGTCCAGTGATGCCTGTATTCAAGGCTCGTGTTGGTGAAGTTCTGGGTCAAGCTCTTCTCATAACCAGAGATACACAGTGCCCTGTACAACTTTTCTGACATCCTGATAAGCCAGGTGGCTCTGTCTTAATTTTATTCTTGTGACTCCTTTCCATTAAAAAGCAGTTGTTTCCAGCTCTAAGTCACTAGAATTTTCTGAGAGACACATTTTTTCCTATCTTGTTATTAATTTTCTTTATTTTAGATTTCTCTAAATCTAAAATAAAGATTTTGTCATTGTTTTGAGACTGAGACTCACTGTGTAGTTCAGGCGACTCTCAAACTCACAGTGATCTTCCTGCCTCAGCTTCCTGAACATAAGGAAGATTCTGAGGTATGCGGCACCATGTCCGGCATATTTTAGACTTTTGACCTTAATAAGACTAAGAATGTAAGAATTGGCCCTCTACTTAAGGTTCAATTTTCATAGGTTACATAGTATATTATACAAATAAAAGTATCAGTGCTTTGGAAGGTCTTAACTGTGTGCCAGTTACTCTTCTGAGGACTTAATCCCAATCCACTAATTTAATTCACACTTTAATCATGTAAGACATTTGGTATTTACTGTCCCATCTTTATAGATGAGAAGACTGAGCCCAGAGAGGTTAAGAAATTTGCCCCGTGCCACACAGCAAGTTAGCAGTACAGCTGGCCTTGGCCCAGGCTTCCTGGCTCAAGAGCCTATGCTCCTTGCAGGAGGAAAGTCTCCCTGCAGCCCTACTTTGATCAAAGCATTGAAACTCCCTACTTCTGGATCACCAGCTTCAGTTGATAGGTAAATGGTCATTAAGTACAAATATGAAATACAACAGACTCACACTGATGAATACTGACTTGAAAGTAGGTTATACCACCTAATACCTACGCAAAAGACAAGCCACTGGGGCTCAGGGAAAGGCTGTTTCTTGAATTTTTTGGCCCATCAAGGGGCTGCTTTTGGCAGCTAGGTGTCCTTGGTTTCTCCAATACATTTGAATCCTCCCTTTACACACACACATACAGAGCAAGGTTTGAGTACAATTGCTTGATAAATGCGTCTTTCTAAAAAGAAAATATTCAGAAAATCAGCTTCAGTCAGGAAGTCAAGATGAGGCAGCTCACACAAGGCAACTGAGCCCAGGTGGCAGCCTAGGCACCTCTGCAGACATTGCTCAGCTGTCCCCATGGCAGGGAGCTGTGCCACAGGTGACTGCATGTGTGGTAAGACGAAATGGAAAAGCACAGGTGTCTCTTCCTTGCTGTCTTATCTTGACATCTTAAGATGCTGTTCTGAGAGGTACAGAGAAGACTCAGATAAGGGGATAGAGGAGAGGCAGGCAAGGCCTGCTCTGTGTTGAATTTCAGATTCTAAACCACTGAGCTCGCTTTTTTGTCCTCTTTGCTGGGCTGGATGTCTTTGGTTGTCCAGCCCACATGGTACCACCAGGCATCCAACAGCCTAAGGGATTTGCTTCTGTACTTGGGTGATTGGACCTGAAAACTTGATTTATCCACGATTTTATTTTCTTAACCATTCCATCCCCACTCTGTCCACCATGGAGTCAGCCTCCACCTGACCCCAGCCTCTCTTCATGGTTGTTGGAGGCTTCCAGCAATGTTTAGAGCCTCCATTCTTCCCCAGCCTGTGCTCAGTTCAGAGGGAGTGAGGGCATCTTTCCTAAAGTCTCCCTGGTCTCAGTTGGATCATACACCCTTTCCAAATTAGTAACTGTGCTGGACAACACTGGCATCCAAGAACCTGTAGTGGAATGAGGTTTTCTGGCCACCTAGAGCTGTGAAGTGATGTGTAGACTCCTAAATACGTATAGATGGAGGAAGTCACCAAGAGGAGAGGAGATACTAGGGCAGAAACTGTAACTCTCACTTCCCTTTCTGTAACCTGACAAACCCCTATTATAGACTGTCTTGGTTGCTTTTCTGTTGCTGGAACAAAATATCCACTGACCAAAAGGAGGAGAGGCTTATTTTGGTTCATGTTTTATCTAATTAGGCTACTAGGCAATGGGTCTGCATATTTAGCAGTAAGCATAGCCATCAGGGTTTGGCTCCCAGGCAGAAATGGCATGGTAGAATCCCCTGGTAGAGGAGGCTGCTCATCTCTTGGCATCTCTGGGAAGCAGAGAGAAGAGAGGAGCCAGGGATAAGAGCACACCTTCCAGATCACACCCTCAGCTACTGCCTCCAATCAAGCAGTTAGCTATTGAACGTGTCAATGGATGATTCCACTGATGAGAATGGCACCCCGTGATCCAATCACCTTCCTCATACATGAGAATTTGGGGGAACATTTTTGGATCCAATTCATATCTTATGCTCCCAGGTTGCTTTTCTGCTAGAAAGTGGAAACTTGTCCTTTCTAAACTAATACTTTTTACTCTTTTGTGACTTAAATCTCCTTCGTTCCCTTTCCGCCTTCTCTTCCTTTCTCCCTTTCCTCCTCTTTTCTGTCCTTTCTTTCCCCTTCTTTCTCTTTCTACATTACTGTTTCTCTTCTCTTTTCTTCTTTCATTCCTCTGCTCTTGGCCCTGCTTCTTACTGCCTCTGCCTCCTGGTCTCTCCTCCCCATGCTTACCCACCATCCCCTCTTGATTGATAATCTAGAATATACAACTCAAGCTAGCTTGGCTCAGCATAATTTAGTGTTTCCCTAAATAATAAAATGCTTTCATGTTTGCCCCCCCCAGGAAGAAGAAATGCCAGATGTAGAAATTGACATTGATGATCTTCTGGATGCAGACAGTGAGGAAGAGAGAGCTTCAAAATTACAGGTGAGCAGCTTTCAAAGTCTTGAACCCATGAAGTCCCAGCCATGGCTGTTTGACTCCACTTGAGTCCTCAAAGGAAGGCATAAAGTGAGGAGGTGTGATCCAGCTGATTCTTCCTGCCGTCCAGTAGCACCAGGAGTTGGCCAATGACATTATGTAGAGAGGAAAACAGTGAGATGCTGGGTGTTCACCTGCACACACTGCATCTGTGATGGTAAAACAGCTCTTGACTATAGCCAGTCTTCCAGGGATTTTGTAAGATG
Organism: Dolichotis patagonum; assembly: GCA_004027295.1. Classification (NCBI taxonomy): domain Eukaryota; kingdom Metazoa; phylum Chordata; class Mammalia; order Rodentia; family Caviidae; genus Dolichotis; species Dolichotis patagonum. Next base: position 34,704 of record PVJX010009328.1, on the reverse strand, counting down.
ACTTTCTCCAGCCTCATTTTCCTTAGGAGAAAGAACTGGTTCTGCCCCAAAGATCATTCTCTGGAGAAGGCAGTGATGCCCACAGGTGAATAAGGAAAGGACTGGATTGGAACTGGAAATACTCAAGCCCAGGGCTCTGGTCTCACATTAGTGGATTGTGGCATTCATGAAATTCATTTCTAGATTAGACTTATGATATAATTCAACTTAGTAGAATATCTTTCTTACAATAATTTTTATCTGATGCCAGTAACATTCTAGTACATTAGTGGACGTTGAGTTGTTTAATGTTCTTTAGTGGAAAGCCATAGAATTTATTCAGTCCTTCCCACAAGAGGCTAAATTTATCATTTTAAAAACTGTACTTAGGAGTTTCTAAAACTAATTACCCTTTGACCCACCACTGTTCTTAATGTCCACTGATGATTATTGGGAATGTCTATTGATTTTTTTCAATGGGAAATGGACACGAAAGCAAATCAAATGGCACATTTTAATGCACTGCTATGTTTAATGTGTTAATAATTCTTAGTGTCCCTTAAGTGGTGAAAACCCTTAGTTACTGTGATTATTTCCTCTGGGTGTACTTAGTTGGAAATAATAGCATGCTAATTATAAAAGTTTTAAAAAGTAAATAAAAATGTAAAACAGGTATTACTTTGATAGCAAATATAGTGGCATAAAAAAGTAGTCTTAAAATTGAGAACTTAAAAAGGACTTTTTTAGCTGTCTGCAGATTACCTGCCCTGCTTGATTCCCATGGGAGGACCCTGAAGCTGAGGTAGCTGAGTCCCAAGCTTGTCTGTGGCCGAATCACAGCCACAGCCCTCTCTTTCAGATGTCCATTGTGATTGTTACTGTCTGGCACAGGCAGTCTCAACCTAAAGGATAGCCAATTTAATATTAACCAAATGGGTAACCCAAAAGGAAGGGGGAAAGAGAGGGAGGGGTGTGTGTGTGTGTGTGTGTGTGTACAGAGGGGGTAGAAGTCATTTACCGGCTGAATGACTTTGAGATCTTTTGGCCTTCTGGATTATATTCAGTTAATTATAACATAGGACTGGAGTCTTAGGAAAGCTGGAGGGAGGGGTGTGTGTGGTGGGGGGTGCTCCTGTTGAGGGCCATCAACGGTTTGGGCATAGACTTGGGCTGTGCCTCTGCAGACCACAGCCTACTGTTTTCCCATCTCTGTGCCTGTTTAAGCTCTTCTCAGTGAGGGATCTAGCATCTGATCAAGGGCTATATTTTGTTTTCAATGCTGTGGTAACATAAAAAACAAATCATTTTATTAAAAAAATTTCCCGTGAAATGTGTGTGTGTGTGTGTGTGTGTGTGTGTGTGTGTGCCTGCAGGCCCTCTTGTGCAAGACAAACAAAGCATTCTCACATATTAAGACCTTTTTGTATCTTTGGATAATCGGTGCTGAAAGTGATTGTGGATAGTGGATTCAAGTCTCAATCTGCTATTGTAAAATGATAGTATAAAGATGGAATGATTTTTAATTTTGCTTTTAAAGTTGATACTGAAATTTAAGATAATGAAACTGAGTCTTTGTGTGTTTCATTCTAGGAGGCTCTTGTGGATTGCTACAAACCAACAGAGGTAAACAAATCATTTCTCCTAAATACTGTGTTTGAAGTGGATTTTATTAAATCTCCTTGTCTATTTTTAAACTAAACCACAATAAACAAATATTAATGAGCAACTACCATCCATGAGAGCCTATGTTTGCACAATAATACCTTCTTTAATTCTAACCCTAACGTATCTAGCTCAGGAAGACAGAAAACTAGTTTAATGGGTATATTTCCAGTTTTAGATGAAAACCAAACTTCAAATAAAATTATAAGAGGATATAGAATCCCTATAGTAAAAGTTTTAGGTGCATAACTCACGAGTGCATTCTGCTACTTTATTGGGATATATTTTTTTAAAAGCTTAAAGTTTTGTTTGTCAAGAAAATCACCTTCCTTGGGAGAAAAAAAGTTACGCTTTTTTGGATATTTATCAAAAGTATAAACATTAGTATAAAAAGTGGTGCATAGCAGTCTGATAAACCCAGAGCATATAATGTTTATTCTAATGACCAAAAGTAGGAGTAGCATGGAGTTAAGGTTTTGATTAGTTATGAAAATATTAGCAAAAGAAGTATTTTAGTTTGTTCCTCTGATAAAGAAAGATGACTCATCAGATATTTTGAAATATATTTATAATCAAAGCAATGGTGGTAAGATTCTGATTTTTGAAGTGGTAAATTACCAAGGGAAAGGGAAGTATACCTTTTATGAGAGTGTAAAATTTTAATGACTAAGATGTTTCATGATCATTTACTTTGAGGCTAGTTACCTATTTGAGCTGAAAGTGTTATATTTGACCAGAGTTATTTTGCATACAAATATTTTGCCATGTTGAAGTTAGTAATATAAAGAAGACATAGCTGCTGACTCAAGTACATTTATTTATAGCCCCTTACTGCAAAGGGAGGGTGGGTGGTAGAAGGAAGACTGGACTTTGGGTCGAGATACTTATACCAGTGCCACCACTAACTATGGGAATCTAAACAATTTCCTCAGCCACTCAGAGATTCTGTTTCATCCTGAGTAAAATTGGAGGTAATCATAATAGAGTTATAGTAAGCATTATTCCCAGTGATAATTTTAGTGATAATAATAGTAATAGCTAAATAACTGCTCATTTAATCTTTTTTCATGGAAAATTTAAGCATGTTTTAAATTACCCATAGCATGGGCCAGGGATTTAGCTCTGTGGCGTGAGTAGCTCCCTAGCAAGCGAAGTCGTGAATTCAATTCCTGGTACCAAAAATAAATAAATACATTAACCATCGCTTGAAATTTTAAAAATAAACTTAGGGCGTTTTCTTTTTTAAAGCACTTTTAGGTTCACAGTGAAATGAACCAGCAGGTACAAAGGTTTCCTCTGTATACTCTTCCCCGATCAACTTCTCCCATTATCAACACCCCTCCTCCTAGTGTTACGTTTGCATCTCTTTTTGGGCATACATTAACACTCAATAATCACCCAGAGTCCGTAATTTGCCTTGGGGTTCCCCCTTGGGTTGTACATTCTGTTTAAAGATGTGTCCACCATTACAGTATCCGTGCAGAGTAGTTTCACTGCCCTAAAAATTCTCTGTGCTCTGCCTCTTCATCCCTCCTTTCTCCCTCACTCCTGACAACCCCTGATCTTCTTACTGTCTCCACATTTCACCTTTTCGACCTATTTCATGTGTTCGGAATCATATAGCATTGTAGGCTTTTCCGACTGGCTTTTTCCCCATAGTAATCATTTAAGTTTGCTGCACGTCTTTTCATTGTTAATTAGCTCATTTCTTTTTAACACTGAATAATATTCTCCTATTTGCAAGTATTACAGCTTATTCACTCACTTATTGAAGGTTATCTTGGTTGTTTCCAAATGTTTTCAATTAAAAATAAAGTTCCTATAACCATCTTAGTGCAAGTTTTTGTAACAATACATTTTCATGTTCTTTGGGTAAATTTCAAATTGCTGTATTTTATAGTAAGAATATGTTGTGTTTTGTAAGAATTCACCAAACTCTTCTATTACAGCTGCAACATTTTTTATTTTCACCAACAATGAGAGTTGTTACTCCACATCCTCACCAGGATTTAGTGTTGTCAGTGTTCTAACTTTGGTCAGTCTAACAGGTGCATAGTGACATCTCATTGTTTTAATTTGTAGTTTCTTGATGACAAATCATTTGGAGTATCCATCATGTGCTTATTATCTGAGTGTGGTGGTGCACGCCTGTAATCCCAGCACTTGGGAGTCTGAGGCAGGAGGATCACTATGAGCTTGAGGACTGCAAAGTTAGTTCAAGGCCAGCCTGAACCATATAGTAAAACCCTACTTCATAAAAGACCAAAAAAGAAAATTCACTTATGTGATTATTTGTTACCACTATATCTTCTGGGTGAGGCTATCTGTTAAGATCTCTGGTTAAATTTTAACCATATTTTGTCTTTTCTGAATTTAAAAAACTGTTTGTGGGCATGGGTATAACTCAGTGATAGAATGCTTGCTTATCACTCACAAAGTCTTGGCTTTAATGTCCACCACGAGAGAGAGAGAGAGAGAGAGAGAGAGAGAGAGAGAGACATGAGAGAGAGAGACATGAGAGAGACATGACAGAGAGGAGAGAAAGAAAAGGGGAGAAAGGAGGAAAAGAGAAAGAGAGCGGAAATGGAAAAGAGAGAAGAAGGGAAGGAGAGAGAAAATGAAAAGAAAAGAAAAAAACAAAAGAAGAGAATAAAGAAAAATAAAGAGAAAGAAAGAAAGAAAGAAAGAAAGAAAGAAAGAAAGGAAATTTCCTTGTGTATTTTGGCTTAACAATTGTTTATATGACATATCTCTTGCAAATATTTTTTCCCAGTCTGTGGCTTCTCTTTTTATTCTCTTGACAGCCTCTCATAAAGCTAAAAATTTTATTCTAAGTCTAGTTCATCAATTCTTTTTCTTCTAGATCTTACTTTTAGTGTTGTATCTAAAATTCATTGCCAAGGGGCTGGAGATTTAGCTCAGTAGCACAAGTGCCTGCCTAGCAAGTGCAAGGTTGTAAGTTCAAACCCCGGTACCAAAAATAAATAAATTAAATTAAATTAAATTAAATTAAATTAAATTAATAATTAAACTCACTGCCAAAGAGAAAGTCCTCTAGATATTCTCCTTTTAGGAGTTTATCTTCTTTTAGGAGTTTTGTAGTGACATCTTTTAGGAGTTTTATAGTTTCCCATTTTATGTTTAGTTTTTTTGTGGAGAGTGTAAATATGTATCCAGATTTATTTTGCATGTGGATGTCTAGTTGTCCCAGAAACTTTGTTTAAAACACTATCCTTACTCATTGTATTGTCTTTGCTTTTTTGTCAGATTGGTTGATTGTATTTACGTGGATCTATTTCTGGTGTCTCTATATTGTTCCATATATCAGTTTATCTCTTCTTCCATAAATATTGCACTGTCTTGCTTACTTTGGCTTTAGAGCAAGACTTGAAGTTAGTGTTAGTTCTCTGGACTACTTCTTCAGTATTTTGTTGGCTGTTCTAAATCTTTTGCTTCTTCATATACATTTTAGAATCAGTTTGTCAGTATCCACAAAGTAATTTGCTGGGATTTTGATTTAGTTGTGTTTAATCTGTAGGTCAAGTGGGGAAAGCTGACATCTTGAGACTACTGAGACTTCCTGTCCATGAGCATGAGATATCTCACCATATATATGTTCACTGAGATGGCCTTAGGCTTAGAGATTCTTTCCTTAGAGATTCTTTCCTTAGTGTGTCTAATCTACCACTGAACCCATCAAAGACGTTTTTCATTTCCATTACAGTATTTTTGATCCCTAGAGATTTTTTTGGCTTCTTTTTAGAATGTCTGTCTTTTTGCATACATTGCTCACCTGTTTTTGCAAGCTGTATACTTTATTCAGCAGAGCCCTTACCATGTTAATCACAGTTGTTCTAAATTCCCATCCTGATAATTCCAACATTCCTACTACATGGAGTCTGGTTTTGATACTTCCTCCCTCCTTTTAAGCTGCTAGTTTTGCCTTTTACTATTGTCTTACAATTTTTCTTGATAACTAGACGTGATGTACTGGGTAAAAGGAACTGCTATAAGTGGGCCTTTAGTAATGCAGAGGCAGGGTAGAAAAGCATTTTCAGGTCCTAGAACTAGGTCCCAGCCTTTCAGTGAACTGTGCTCCTCGACTGTAAATGTCGCTGGTGCTTCTCCTCCATCCCCACCTCCTACCCTGCTGCCTTTAGATTGGGCTCATGGCTCAAGCCAGCTAGAGCTGGGTGTTCTTCTTTAGGTCAGTCACTTTCTGACCTGATAAAGCCTGACAACCAGGTTAAGCTCTGGTTAGTTTTCCTGAGAGCAGTTTTGTTAGGAAGGAATGCTGTGGTGTGTTTCACAATGGTCCCTTCATCCACTTCACGCTGGAAACACAAAGGAATTTCCTTCTTGTCCTCAATGTGAGTGCCTGGTAGAACTAATTCTTACAGATAAAACTGGCAGAGTATGGGGGCTGCTTGATAACTGAGTCTCCTTGGAGTTTTAATCTCCCACTCATCCACTCTGAACCTCTAACAGTTTGTCAGTTACAGTTCAGGTTTCTTGTCTCCTGATTCCCACAGAGGCAGCTACTTCAGGATTTATGCTTCAGTGAGTCCTAATTACTTATTTGCCTGTCTGTCTACTTTGGGGCAGCACTTGCTCTGTGATCTTACTTCTCGTATGGATCTTAAGAGAGTTGTTGATTTTTGAGTTTGTTTAGCTTTTTACTTGTTGGCGAGATAGAGTGGTAGCCTCGAAGCTTCTTACATGCTGCCTAAAAATGAAAAATCTTATTTAATCTTTACAACAAAGCTGTGAAACAGACTCTATTGTTGGTAGTTAAGAAATTTAAGACATAGAAGGAGTGCCTGAGGTCCCACAGTAAGTGGAAAAGTCAGGCTGTGTAGGAAAGCATGTAATATAAAGCTTGGCATACCTTAGGTCCTTAACATGCTAACTAAATCTGATTCCATAGAAAGTAATGCTTCCTCACGGTGTGTTATATGAGAAATGCTCTTATTCACAATAATTATATAATTTACATTATTACATTTGAAGATAGGCATTTAAAATATGTTAATTTCTTGATACTGTTTTTGGTGTGTCCCCTTCTGTCTTATACTTTGAGTCTGTAGTTTTTCTCCTACGTGGGTTACAGGGCCAATAGAGAAAGACTTGTGTTTCCCTATTTTGATTCAAATTGTAGACTTGTGACCAATAAGTCTTTCCTAACATGGACACATCAAAACATAGTAATATAATTGTGTATACCATACTAATAATGTATTAAAGATTGATATAAGAAGAATATTTTACTTTTTTTCCTATAGTAAACACTCAGCTGGGGATTTAGCTCAGCGGCATAAGGCCTGCCTTACAAGCACAAGGTCATGAGTTTGATCCCTGGTACCAATAAAAAAAATTAAATTAAATTAAAACCTCTAGTAAATATCATTTTACATGTAGTTGATATAAGAATTGAACTGATTTAAGTGAGTATAGAAAAGGATGTGTCTATAATATGCGAGAAGAAAAGGAGTGGTTTCATATTGGCTATTACTTGGATTTGAATAATCAGTAATGGTGGCCAATGGAGGTGGTTCATGTTAGAGATGGGGTGTGGGGACATACAACCAGGCCAGGAAAGAACTGCTTTCCCTATTTCTTACTTTTGACTTGAATGGCACTTGACTTGAATGTTGGGGTCACATAGGAATAGCTCCATTGTACTGGGATGATGGGCAGAAAATGCATTTCATATAGTTTGAGGGGCTCTGCCTTACCATCTGTTAGTGCTATCAGGCCAATCAATGGGCTTTGAAAAACATCTCTCTATGGTTGGAACTCATGTGCCATTGTTCTCTGATAAACACTGCATTTTTCTTTCTGTGTATTTATGTAGTTTTTTGAACCAGAGGTTATAGTAGAACTTATCCTTTTTAACAGTTAAAATGAGTGATTTTCTATGTATCATGGCTTTACCAGTATGATTCAGTCTAAGTGTAAGTGGTGAGAGGCATTTAGGTCCTAGTCATCTGTCATCATAGAAATGTCATGGCAATGCCATGGTGCAGGTGAACTTGGGATAGAAGCAGAGGTAGAATTAGGCTACTGTTTTCTGTAAGACAGGCTATCTCTGTTTTTCTCCCTTTGTTGACTATAGGAAGAAAGACTTCCCTTCTTTTGCCCTGGTATCATGATGTCTGTGTGTCACTTCTCTGACAGGGTTTGGCAGTGGACATTATCCACTTATCCTGTTTACATTGGCTCCTAACAACTCAGCATCTTAACCTATTTTTAAAAATTATTGTTCAGTTTACATATACGTGGAAGTACAGGTGGTCCTAACTTAGCTGATTTAGAGCAAAGAGAACATCTAAATTAGGTATTTGAAACACAAAAAAACTGTGAGTGACCAGAGGAGACAAAGCTTCCTGCTCTACTACATTCTCTTTTTTCATTTGTTTAACAAATGCATATGGAATATCTGTGTCTGTAATTTGTCCAGGAACTAGGCTGGACAAATATCCAGTGAATATTTATATCTATTTTTTAAAAATATCTCATAGAAAGCCACAAGTCACTTTGGTAAGAATTTAAATGGTCAAACAATAGTAAGATAAGCATAAAAGACAGAACCATCAGGCCATCAATGATTGTCTAAGTTAGGAACTAAATTGTTTGCCAGATGTGGTTTTAGGGGACCTGCTCATGCTAGGTGAGGCAGCCACATCACTCAGCTTAATGGATTTGAGTGCCCACAAGTAAGGAAGTGCTTCTCTTATATCAGACCCTTCCAATCTGGCCCCTCCTGGGTCTTCCTCCAAAAAGAAAGAGTCCTCATCTGCAGAACATTGTTTCTGACTTAAGGAATGGGGTGCTTCTAAAGACCAGAGTCAGATGGAAACAGCATTCCAGGGATTGTGGCCATTGCTGTGAAGGCTCCACACTGCTTTAGTGTAAGTGGGCAAGGGAGTTTTAAAGCACTGGGGTTTGCTGGCCAGAGACAAGTGTAGCTTTTTCTAGTAGCTGAAAAGATATTAGTTCCAGTCTTCCAATTGGTCACCCACTCTCATTCTGATTTTGTGTGCCCAGGGTGGGTGAAAGAGCCAGGACATGCAGGAGCTGGCATTTAGACCCACGTTTAAGTCCAAATTCTATACCATGTCTACTCACAGTATAGAATTTTTCTAAGTTTTTGTCAGATGAGCACAAGCCCTACTGTGGAATATTTGTAAAGCTTATGAAAATTATCTTCATTGAGAAAAATCATTACAGAAATGTTAGGCCAGCTTCCTCTAGACACAGCTGTAAAGCAGAAGTCTAACTTATTTCCTGGTTTTTATTCAGCACTTTTTGTCAATTTAGGGAAGCAGTTTGTAAGACTATCCTCCCTGTGACAACAGCTGCAAGTTCAATTCTCCCTAAGACCATTGCCAGGTTTGATAATCCACTGGAGGAACCCACGGAACTCATTAAAATTTTACACAGAGTCCGTCATTACAGTGAAAAGCTACAGATTAAAATCAGCCAAGGGAATAGATGTGTAGGATCAAGTCAAGGAAATTTCCAAACATGAACCTTCCGGGTATCTCCTCACAGTGGAACTGACATTTTTTGACCATGATGCACAGCAGTATGAACAGAGTAACAGCCAGGCAAGCTTGTGTGGGCCTGGTGAGTCATGTTAACACAGCCGACTGCCCACACGGTGACAGAGGTCTCCGGCTGACACCACATGACTGCAAGCCCCCATTCCAAGTCACTTTGTTAGACTCCACTGTGACCTAAGCTCTGGAGTAAGCAGAGACAGGTTTTTTTCAGACAGATGTTCTAAGGGTGTGGAACTCATCTCAGAGTGGTGGACAGTAGACAGTACTTTTTTGACAAGGTTAAATTCTCTCTCTTTTTTTTTTTCTTTTTGGTACTGGGGATCGAACTCACAACCTTGCATTTGCCAGGCAGATGCTTATTCTTTACCACATGCTTTTAGACACTGGATGACCACAGGAATGATAATGATGATGACAGTGACGATGACAACAACAGTAATAGTGACATAAAAAAAAGATGCCCAGTATGCAAAAAGCCACATGTATCTTACTTTTGGCTGCCCTACCCCCAATAATTATGCTAATTTTGTATAAGACTTGGTATGTGAACCACACTTTGTGTATTTATTCAGTGGTTCTAGGAATCAAAGTCAAGGTCTTGTGCATGCTAGGAAAGTGCTCTACCCATGAACTAAAATACCCCCAACCCCAGATCACAGATTTTAAGAGGCAATGCCCCTGGTGGACATTTCTCATGATTGATTGTGATTTTGTGGCTTTTTCACTTATTAAATACAGAATGGCCAATCCTATATTGAAAACAGCTCTACCTTCTCTTCTTGTATTTAAACTTATTTGGACAGCAGAAATAATTTGAGTTAAAGACCATCCCACACCTGTCAAGTGCGAGGTTGTGAGTTTGATCCTTGGTACCAAAAAAAAAAAAAGCAAAAGGACTATCTCACAGATGACACTTGGACTTCTACATCTTTGACAAAGAGAGTTAAGACTTAAAAAAATAAGCAAATAAAAAAGTTTATGACTGCATTACTTTTATGTAAACAAGATTTAGATATATGAAAGAGGGCTGACACCAGCAGTTCCATTTTGAGACCCAGCGTCCATCCCGTGCTGCAGGGGCTCCTCTGTGAACCTGACTGGCCTTAAGAAAGTCATGTGCAGAGAAGCAGTATCCTGCGAATTGGATGGACTTAACTCTGTTAGAAAAGTACTATAGTCTAGCCGGACCTGCAAGCTATAGATGTAAACTTGCCCTACAGTCATTGTTCTTGATAAGCAATCTGCTAACCCACTTTAACTTCTTCCTTTGACTCTTAAAAGAGCCCTCTAAACCGCTCCCTAACTGTGTTTTCCACAGGAACTATGCTTCCCATGTTGCAACTCTAAAACCTCAAATACATTTTTTTGATTTACTGATTGTGTGAGCTCCTTTGAACAATACAGCAAACAATATTCTCTGTTGTGGATAATGGGAGTCTTAGTGAAATTACTTTAGTTTCCTTAGTGATTATAAAAAGAGAGATTATTTTTGCTGAATTCCCCCCAGTAACTATTTACTGAGGTTGCGTTATTTATGTGGCTTTTATTTGATGTTGCCTGAATTGCAAATATGAAGACTGAGAAATCCTCACTTCGTAAGTGAGGAAAGAATTAAATGTCTTAAGATGGTAGTAAGTGAACTCCTCAAGTAAAGCCCGGAATTTACATTAAAAAATAAAGAGCAGTAGGTTAAAGCCCTGACACAGATGAGTGGGATTGCCCTTACAGCAGAACAAATTAATCCTGCAAGGCAGTTAGTCAAGAAAATAACAGTGACTTACCTGAAGGAGGAAAATAAAGACCAGGATACAGATAAGGCAGAAATGGCAGGAAGCAGCAGCCACAAACCCCTTCCTGTAAGAGGTTCATAAGTGTCTCCACTCTGGTATACCCCGTCAGATAAGAAAAGATAGGCAGTCCTAGCCTCCTTCACCCCAAAGAGGAGAAAGAAACTACCTCAGTGGTGAGCGAGGATGTACAGGCCTTCCTGAGGAGGCTGGGACATCTGTGACAATGGGGACCACATCTGAGCTCCCACAGGCTGGCACACAGCCCACAGCTCAGTCTATGCTGATGCACTGACTGCCTCCCTGACCTCCTGAGGGCCCCACACAGTCAAGCTGAAGTTTACAGTGATTTGTAGAGCTTAGCTGACTCTCTGGGTGACAGCTTTTTGCCATTTGGGACAGTTTTCAGGTGTTACCATTACCTTTGCAAAGAGGCACATCCTACCCTTTCATTTTCCTCACCAAATAAACTTCGGTGGATAAAGTTCTCTTTCTCCACCTGGATGCCACCTTGCCTGATTCCCCTGTTGATTGTCAGGCTTTTTGGAAGAAGTGCCAGGCAGCTTTGTAATATTTGCACATTAGGTGACTACAGGTGCTGTAAGTTGGTAGTGACACTGGGGCCAAGGGCAACCTGTGAATACACAGTGACTGCTCTTTAGAAGAAAGAGGCCATGGCACACAGAGAGGTGTGTGACCCATGTGGATCCCAGCCTTTCTAATCTTTACCTGCTGCATCCCTTGACCCCCATCCTGTGCACTATGCCTTGGAGTGCATAGTATTTTCTGGAAAAGCAGACTGAGCATCCAGGGTTCTTCCCAGGACCCTTATGGGATCTTGCCTGAGTGACACTATTCCCAGGCAGTGATTTCAAAACATTTTCTCTTACAAGTCCTCTTGTTGGGAAATATTTCTGATTAAAGGGATACTGCATAATATCTATTTATCTTTTTATTAATGTCTTAAACTTCTTGGAAGACTGACATAAATGCAGTGTAAGCACAAAGTGATGCTTCGCAGTGACACTGTGGTTTCTCCTTTTTTCTCCTAATTTCCAATGGACCCATCTTTTTAAAGCAGCACATTAACATCAGTGACTGTGACACATTAATTACTTTGACCAGGGAAGGCTCCCAGACGCCTGGCTATGGTGATAATTACAAGCTGTGTGTCCATCTGCTGCCTGTGGTGCAGGCTGGAGCAGGCACCGAAAGCCCCAGGGTATAAGGATGGGGAGGACGAGGACTCAGAGTACACGGTGCCCCTGTGATGCCAGGCTCCTGTGACAGCCATGTGGCAGGAACTCTGGAGTAAGAAAGCACCTTCTGTTCTCATGGCTGCTGCCAGAGCCCCTCAGAACCTGTCTCAGCTTCTTTCTTAGAAGTCTGTAAATCAGGTGGCTATGTGGTATGTGAAGTCAGTTTTTCAAACTCCCTGAAAATGTTCCTTTTTTTTCTACTGCTTCTTTGATCTTGGCACATGTGTACCTGTGTCTGTGTGTGGGCCTGTGAAGGAACAACCCAGGATCCACTCTTCCTCAGATGCGTCCCCTTGCCCACCTCCCACACCTGGCTAGTTTCACAGTGCTTAAGAATCACTTTTAGAGCTTTCATACTTGTTAGGCCCAATTGATACAGTTTTTTTCCCTCTCACTTAATGGGCATCAAAGATTCTAGTGCTTTTCCTGCCACAGTTAATGGATTCATTCCTTTCTTACATTTCTCCTTCCTTGTACTTTGCAAAGTATAATTTTTTTACTTTGCAAACTTTGCTAAGTGCCTCTTACACATTAAGCAATATACTAAGAAAACAAGGGTGAATAAGACTCTTGCAGTCAAGGGGAGTGACGAGTATGTACTTGGATTATTTTGTGTGCTTTTTTAACCATGGAGATAGTATTTTGCAAGTATTCTTTGCAAGTTTGTAGCCTGCTTGTTATGCCCAACATTAAATGTCAAAAATTTATCTGTGCTAATACATGGCTGTAGTGTAGTTTATGCATTTTTAACTACATAAAGTTCTTTTGTGTTAACACATTGTAATAGGTTTTTCATTCTTCTATTGATATTTGCTTAGGCCATGTTCAATTTTTCATTATTACGAACAGTGGTACAATAAAAAAAACCCCTATTTTTGATCTGTTGTCTCATGAACAAGAGTTTCTTCAAGGAATATGTCAAGAAATAATGTTGGTTTTAATGTTTGCAACAGATTGTATGCACAAACAATTTACAAGAGTCCCTTTAGCTGGGAGTGGTGGCGTGCATCTATAATGTCAGCATTCTAGGAGGCTGATGCAGGAGGATTACAAGTTCCAGCCCATCATGAGAAAATTAGTAACTTAGTGAGACCCTGTCTCAAAATTGGAAAAAAGTAATAATAAGACCTGAGGATGTAGCTCAGTACAAAGGCGCTGGGTTCAATTGCCTGTACTGGAAAAAAAAAAAAGAGAGAAAACATTTCCTTTTTAACCTCCTTATTCTCATACTTGGTATTACTAAACTTTTAGATTTTACTGCTCTGATGATATCTTGTGTTTTTTAACATACCATTTCCTGTTAGTAAGATTCAGCTTTTGGGGGGTACAATCTTATAGGTTGTTTATGTTTTCTTCTCTGGGAATTTTTTTTTCTTCTATGGGAATTCAAATTCTGGGTCTACTTTTCTTTGAGTTGTTGAGTTTTACTTATTGATTTTTCAGAATTCTTTATATATTCTAATATTCCAGATGATAATACTTTGACTTTTATGTAGATTGCAAATTTATTTTCTCAAACTGTGCAACTTATTTTTCACTGTGTTGTCTTTTATGTTGAGAAGTTTTAAGCTTTGAAGTCAGATTTATCAGTGACATCTTCTATGGCATGTGCTTTAAAAACATTATCTAAGAAATCTTATACTACTTGTGCTCAGGATGGGCAGAGACCGTCTCATTTAATAACTAAAATTATGTTATCAAAAAGGCTCAGAGAAGTTTAGGGGCTTCCTGAAGTCATACAGTTACTGAGTGGTCACAGTCGCATTCATATCCCATGTCAACATAAAGCCTTATATTTAGTTTGTATATAGTTTTAAACTTATAGTTAGTTTTAAAAGTTTTTATTATTTAAACTCAAGTATTAACAGTTCCTCAATTTATGTGTGCGTGCTTTGAGGTGGAGATTAATTTGACCTTTCTCTGTATTGCACTTCTGTGGTCCCTGGATGTGATCTCCAGTCTCAGAAGTGCAACTTAGAAGCAGGGCCTGCTTCTGGGGATTTGTCTCTGTCTGGGAAGAGGCTATGGTGAGAACTAGAAGGAAAAGTTTACACTGTGGTGACAACTTTCACAGTCTACTTACAAAGTGCAGTCATTTTCACAGATAAAGTCTGTTATCCTTTCCCCACACTCACAAGCTAAAAGATGACCGTGTGTATCATATGTAGTAAAGCCATTTTGGGTGGCAATTGACCAAAATGACCTAACATGATGGTTTAATAAGAAAGATTTCTCATGCAGAGAGAAATTACACCTCCATCCTAGAGTGATAATCCCAGATTCCTTACACCTTTATGTTGACGTAAGTGCTGCTCTGACCGCTCAGAAACTGTGTGACTTCAAGAAAGCCTCTAAACTTTTCTGAGCCTTTTTATAACAATTTTAATTATTAAATGAGAAGGTCTCTGCCTATCCAGAGTCACTGATCCCAGCCCTCTTTCATACATTATTAAGCTTCTCTCTTTTTATTTTATCCTTTCACCTTACCCCTCATACAGGTAGTTGGGGATCTTGGTGTGGTCCATGATACCCCATTGCTTGGCAGGGCGGAGTATCATCTCTTCCCCTTACAATGGCCTGCAGCCTGGCCTCCCTCTGGTACCCTTCCCTCTCCCAGAGAGCGCTGTGATGCTGTGAGGCACCAAAACATCTAAATAAATAAACACATCTGTGACTGTTAATCCTGATGTCAGATTCATTGGATTCAGAAACTCCCAGCAGATTAGTAAAGCATACTCCTGAGTGTGTCTGTGTGCATCCTGGAGGCATGGCCTTGGGTACTACATTAAGTCCCTATCCCTTTCCTGAAAGAGAGAGAGAGAGAGAGAGAGAGAGAGAGAGAGAGAGAGAGAGAGAGAGATACATGAAATGTCCAGTGTTCCTACAGCCAAGAAGCTGCTCAGTGAACTGAATCTGAACTCCAAACACATAGAGCAAAACAGAACCATGCACATTGTGGGAAAGAGCAGTCTACATGTAAATTAATGTGCAGAAAAAGGTGAATACAGAAGTAGTGTCCAGCACTGGGAGTAGGGCTGGGCATGGGGTGCAGGGGAATTTAGAGAGGCATATACTGGAAATGAGAATTTTTTATTTGGTTCAAGAGAAGATTTTTGTTGGAGAGAAGGGTGGAGACTTTGCTTACAGTGTGAACAAGTGTGACTTTCAAGGGCACACAGTTGGGAGAAGGAAGAAGGGCTAGCAGTGGTAGTTGGTGCTGGTTGTGTGTGTGTGCATGTGCATGTGTGCATGGCATAGCAGCTGATAGGGAAATGATCCTGAAAGAATGCTTTCAGGTCTGTTTCAAACACTTCATGAGGTGAAGAGCATTTACACATCTGTGACCTTTGAGAGGAGAAGTGCCGTGGCTGAAGTGGCCCTGCGGGGGTAGATTTGGCAGCGGGCTGTTGCTTGGACTGCAGAAGGAGGGATTAAAGGCAGGAATCAGGTGAGCAAGCTGCTGTAGTAACTGCGATTGCAGCAGGCAGGACTGCGAGAGGCCAGGGTGCATCTCCTCAGCAATGACCGTGGTGGGTTCTGACACCCACAGAGGCAGAAACGTGCTTGGCTGAGTCACTGGTGGCTTCCCTGGAAGCAGCACATGTGCTGTTCACAGCCTGAGGTTCATACCATGACCCAAGCACACATTAACCACAGCGCTTAGTGATCTATGCAGTGGCCGTTGGGTGCCCACCCAGGGCTGGGCCTGGCAGTCCACAAAGAGGGAGCATTGCAGCTGTAGGCAGGGTCTGAGGTGCTTAAGGCCCACCTAAGTTCTGAGGTGGCTTTTTGAGGAACATTTGTACAAAAGCTGCTGTAACAGCCTAAAAAGTAGATACCACTTTTATTGAAAGATGGCTCAGGGCACTGTTTGGCTTTTTAAAATTGGGACAGTTGACTGAAAGAGTATTTCCACTGTTAGGAAACCAGAATAGCCACATGTTGGAAACTGTTGGCAAGACCATCAGTAAACAAGGTTCCCTTTAAGCAGAGATGGGGGAGGAGAGCTGGCAGGGGGAAGGAGGGAGGGGGAACTGGCAGTTTGAGTACTGTGGCCCCTGTGTTTGCGCAGAGCTTGTACTTACTCAGGTGCTCTTGGAGCTATCAGTGACCTCTTTCTGCTCTGTCATCCCTTGCGAGAGGCTGAGTGGGAGAAGCAGGAGGAGACTGGCTTGGGCTGTCCCTCTACCTGCAGGGTGACATGGCCCTGCAGCTCAGGCCTTGCAATGATGGGCCTCTTTCTGTGTCTTCCTTCCCAGCAGGCCTGGAAGCCCCAGGAAAATAGTACGTCTGCTTCTTCTGCTCTGTAGCTCTGAATTTAGGGCAGAATCTGGCATGAACTCCACTTAGAATCAAGTCGAGGCTTGGTACATATTTATCCAATTGTGTTGGCATCAAGGGACCCGCATTCAAATATGGTATTGATTTTGTGACACTGGACAAATGATTTGTAACAAATGAGAACATCAGTTTTTCTGAACTGTAAAACCTGCTGCATTGGATTAAACATAGTAACATGGAAAAGGGCACCTCAGAGACCTCCGTCAATGGTAGTTCCCTTTTCTTTCTGTGTGAGGAAGACCCAGGGCCAGCTCCTGGTGTGGAAGCCATGTTCACAGAGTGCCTCATCCCTTCTCACCCAGCTGGGGAGCCAGGAGTTGAGAGGTCCTAAAAGAGTTAAGGGCTCTTTTTTGAGTATCACAAAAGATCATGCCTTTCATGGTGAGGGAATTGCCTGAAATGACTTTTCATTTTCATTTGGAAATCCTGAGGCTAGGGAGCAGCTTGCGTTCATCCTTTAAGCATTTTCAGTACATTTGCAAGTCACAAGGGAGGTAGCTGTATAAAGGCAGTGACAAAGTACCTGTCTTGGAGACACTCTGTTGGTTGGTTGGTTTGTTTAAATATAGGTAAGAATTGCCAAGGATTATGAAGAAACTTCTAGAATATTGAATATGTCCATTGATTATACAAGTAGGATGCTTGTGATGGTTGTAAACCTTGGTATGTTCACTTTATGGCATGTTAGTTGTACCTCAGTGAAGCTGTGTCACAGAAAAGTTGCTGGGACAGTTGTAGTGGTGGGAGATTCTTTTCCATCCATTCTGCTGAAACTTTTCTGATTTAGGGTTTGATGACCCCTTTCTTGCCTAATCCAGTGCTTTGTCTTCTGCTTGATTTGCCCACCCTCTCATGAGCACTTGACTTCATTGAACACCTCTTCATCCTAAAAATGCTTTCCTCTGTTGGTCTCTCAGCAGCATTCTTTTTGTTTCCGCCTCCTGCCACATGTGGGTCCAGCTCCTCCACCAGCCCTCATCTGTCAGTCTTGTTCCTCTGCCTTTTTCCTTTCTATTGACACCTCCAAGGTTATCCCGACTTGTCCTGCATTTTTAAGTTTCAGCACTGGTAGAATTTTCAATGACCATGGAAATATTCTCCGTCTGTGTTATCCAAAGTGGTAGCCACTAGCCATATGTGGCTATGGAGTGCTTGAAGTGTGGCTACTATGACTAACAAAATGTATTTTTAGTGTTAATTTGTTCTAACTAATTCTGATTTCAATCACCATGTTGTTAGTGGCTGCTGTAGCCATCTATGTCAGCAAATGATACCACTTCTCCAGGTAGTTGTGAGGAGCAGTATGACCTTCGTACCCTTCTTTCCTGCCCCACTCCCAGCGTCCCCTCCCTCCACAGTCCATCCAGCAGCAAGGTCTCTTGGCTCTGCCACTCTGGTTTCCATCTACATCTCTCATCTGCACCACTGAAGCAGCTCCAGTCTTTACAAGACCCTTGCATCGTGCCGCAGCCAATGGACTCCTTTAGTAACGTGAATCAGGTGATACCGCCCCCGACATCAAGCTTCCATGGGTTTCCCATTGCCCTGACAGAGGTCTGTCATCAACTCACTGTGGCTTACAGAGCCTTAGTAGTCTGACCCAGTACCTCTAGCGTCGCCCCACCTGCTCACCCTGGCTCTTCTTGGCCAAGGCCCCCAATTCCTGGCTTGCTTCTCTTCAAGGCTCTGCACATGTGCTGCCAGCTGGGTGTCCAGGTCCAGGACTGGCCTGTCTTAAATAAGGGTTCAACTCAGAGGTCATTTCCTCCAAAGAGTGACCCTGTCTGATGAAATCAGTGTAACCCATCCAAGGCTGAGTGATTTATTTTGGGAGTAAATGATGTATGCCGTCTCTGCTTTCTAATGCTTTTGAGTAATATAAACCAAGAGTTATCAAAGTATTTTTGATTAGAGATCCTTGAATCTTCCTCAAGAATCATCTGTAATCAACAGAATCCTTCTGTTTAAGTGGCACTGCCAAGTTTCTATATGAAAAATAAATATTGGTTGTGCTGTTTTTTAACCTGTCAGCTGAGCCCCCAAGTATGAAAATTTAACTGTTCATGCACAAAACAGTATATTAAGATATATACATGTAAATTATGATGAAATAAAATTTAAATGAGTTTTGCATTATTGTTAATACATCATAAGCACAAGGCAAAGTTTATCATTTATTTATTTATTTCTAATTTCTGACATTTATGCATATAATAACCGAAGTTTTGAGAACATTTGGATTTTATTTAAAATACCAAATCACGTTTGTCTTGAAGAAAAAAGGTCTATATTTTGTGGTTTTTTTTTTTTTTTTTGAGAGAAGGTCTCATTATGTAGTGCAGGCTGGCCTTAAACTCACAGTGATCTTTCTACCTCAGCCTCCAGAATGCTGGGATTACAGACATGCACCACCACACCTGTTTTTATTTGTTTGTTTGTTTGGCGGGCCTGGAGATTGAACCTAGGACTTTGTGCATGCTACACAAATGAAGTACCAGAGTTAAACAAAATAGATTACAAGATTTGTGATTCTGACCTTGGCTTTAAAAAAAGAAAGAAAGCAAATTTATAGTCAAATGCTGAAACTCTTTACCATAGTTATATGTATAACACAGTCCAAAAATAACAAACTTGAAACTATATATATAGAATACTTTATATTGGTTAAATCACATAGTAAAGGAGGCAATAAGAAATCCATTTAACTTTTCACAATGGAAATTAAATATAAGTAAGAAAATGTGGCATAATTTTTTCTAAGAAAATTCTTCAAATTAGGCAGTGTTCAAAAACATTGAAATAAAGCCTCCATTTTACCTGACTTACATTGCATTCTGTCCAAGGTCGGAGATGGTAGTGATTAAAATATTTGCATTCTTTGACCCATTTCTGGGATAGCTATCAAAAGGGAATAATTCAAACTTTGAACCAAGAATTATGCATAAACATGTTGCACCATTGTTTATAATTTTGAAATGCCAGGAACCATTTAGAAATCTAGAGGAATTAAGTACAGTGTACAACATTCATACAATAAAGCATTGTATAACCATTAACATAATTTTCAGGAAAACTTTAATATGGGAAAAAGCTTCTGACATCATGGTGAGTGGGGAAAAAAGGATATAATTATACAGTATGATCTTAATTAGGTAAAAACAATATCCATAGTAGAAAATTCTAAGAAATACATTGTAACTGGTTTATATCTTTCAGACATTTTAGGAAGAAAAAAGTATGTATTTTATAATAGCCAGAAGACTGTTAAAGAAGAAAATTATGATGGTACATAGAAATCAAATATTTAAGCTCACTGTTTTAGAACTGGAAATCAGTACAGGGCTTTTATTTCAGATGGTCCTTGATTGGTTAGTTTTCTTCCTCACTGTTACTTCTTGATCAGCATGTCAGGATGGCTTTGTTTTTCGTATGTATAAAATAGGATGAGGAAGTCAGTGTTACCTAATAAATGTGACTTAGCAGTAGCCAAACATTTTAAAAGTGACTTAACAGATTTCTGATAGCATAAAATAGAGAATATTGTAGAGGTTCTTCAGGTTTTGGGTTCTGACCCATTTATGAAATCATTGTAGAAAATGAAATTAGTAGAATAAAAATATTGCCTTGTAAATGAAATTAGCAGAATAAAAAAATCACAGTTCATCACAAGTGGTAAATATTCTGTAAATTTTAATTTTGACATGTGCAAGTACTGAATCATAACATAAATGTGATTTGGCTTTGTTTTGGCTTTTTGTCTATGGTTTTCAGTCAAAACAAATGCATAGACGCTTCATGTGATCTGGACTAGTGATTCTCAACTTGTTCCTGGAACCATAGACATCAGCAGTACTTGGGAGATAGTCAGAAAGTCAGATTCCTGGGCCCTACACCCATCCATGAACCAGACACCCTGGGGTGGGTCCAGCATGCTGTGGTTTCATAAGCTTTGCTCTTCCAGGAAAAGCCTGGAGACAACACTGATACCACATGTGACCTAGCTAGAAATTTAGAATCTAAGCCCCCAATCTAGACCTACTCAATCAGAATCTTATGCAGATAATCCATATGCAGGCAGCAAGACTGAGGAGTGCTGAAGCTACCCATCTGTCAGAGGCCATGTAGTGAGGGAAGGTGGCCTGCCTTCCTCCCCAAGGAGTATAGAGCAGGGAGATGGCATTGCTGTGACATTTAAGGACTCCTCATTTGTTTAAAAATTTCCTGTGTTAGACCAGTTGAAGTTAACACACCCAATCAAATTTATCAACTAAGATTAATTACAGTTAGCACCAATTACTTTAAGCAGCCTTGAAATACAAATTTTGTTAGTGACACTTCGTATTAACTGCTTTGATCTCTTTTAGGAATTTATCAAAGAGCTGCTGTCTCGGATAAGAGGCATGAGGAAACTGAGCCCTCCACAGAAGAAGAATGTATGATTCAGAACATGGTGGGATTCTGTCAAAGACAAAGAAAGGCCCTGCGATGTAGACTTCATGAAGACTTTTATTAATCCATAGTTGTTCTTATGAAAAACTTTTTGTTGGGGTGTGGGGAGGGACTCTTATTAGACGTTTATTTAAGAGTGTTCTTTTTTGTTGTTTTTTAAAAAGCCTTTTATTAGTGTAATATTTTAATAGAAAAGATATCATGACTCTGACTGCAGTCCAACCAAGGATGATCAAAGCAGGTGGACATCCAAGGATAGGCCAGGCCAGGCTGTTTTCTGCAAAGACTCAGATACTTAGGACCTTATTATACAGGGAAGATGGTTTTCTTACAACCAGTTTGGTAATAATTTTTCTCAAGTTGTACATTTGACTCAGATGTCTTAGCTTCTTGTACTTGTATATATATCTACACACAACTAAGTTAAACTGTAGATGTGAGTTTTATTTCATCTTGATGGAATAAGCTTGTGGTCATCCTTTCATGGGAGGTCACAGCACATGGGTTTTCCAAGAGGCCATGAGGCATTCTTCATGTGAATGCTGTTGATCTTCAACATTTACTTTCTGCACCAAAGTGAAATGAGCTGCGCTACAAAAACATTGAGATGGTCAAGGGCTTAATTTCTGAACTTTCTGTTGTTTTATTGGTTAGGATGCTTTGCCAGATCATTTTTGCCTCATTTGTGATTGTTTAAAGTTTTATGAACCCTTAATTTGATGAACTAACCTGATTTCTAGAGAAATGCCCATGCTATCTGGATGGTATTTTACAATGGAAACAGCAGTGAATTTTCTGCTTTCAACCAAATACTGTGTATTATTCTTTCTCCATGCCAGCAGGTCAGAAGTTAGTAGACTGAGTGTCTTTCTCATTAAAAGTAGATTCTGGTTCCTTCTGCACTTGGGTAGCATCAGACTGGGAGTATAAACTGAGTGTTGAACAGGTACAGAGATGAAAAGACATCATCTTCTTTTCCTGACGATTGATTCAGGAGGGTTGCAGGTTTAGCAGCATGGTTGCATTTCTAGCTTCTCTCAATGGCTCATGGGGAGGATTTGTGGGGTACTTGGCCCTAATTTTGACCTTGATCTCCATGCTTGAAGCTAGGCCTAACACCTGCCCTGCCCCATCAGCTACCAGCTCTCTGGAGAAGAATTAAAATTCAGATGGCATGGTGGGGCAGTGGGGGGAGATGAGAGGAGAAACTCTTCCTGCCCTCTAGGAGGTCCCTGCTGCCTCCTCACCTACTGTAAGATGTCTCCAGGTGGTCCTGTCAGAGGACAGGGACTGGGCATTTTATATCAAGGGTGCTCTGAACATATTTTATTTTTTAAGAGAACTATGTTTGTGAATTTTATGTATACTG
The DNA here is from genome assembly GCA_004027295.1 of Dolichotis patagonum. NCBI lineage: Eukaryota > Metazoa > Chordata > Mammalia > Rodentia > Caviidae > Dolichotis > Dolichotis patagonum. The sequence continues at coordinate 12,293 of PVJX010009328.1, read as the reverse complement.
GCAAGCTTTTGAAAATGTATTTAATTTTGTAATGTTTACCAATGATTTATTTACAAGCTATTTACTCAAATAAATGGAGCTGCTTACAAACCTGTTTCCATGTATGCCTTGCTGAACATATTAATATAATAACTTTCTTTATTAATTTCTCTGCAGATGAGGGTACCAAGCCCTCCTGTACCTAGCCTTTCATTTTCAAAACACTTGCAAGCATTTAATCTTGGTCCTCTGCTGAGACATCTTCAGATCAGATGGCAGCCATGGACATGTTCTTGGGATGAGCAAGGAACAAGATGAACAAAACATACTTAGCCCCACATGTGTGCTTTTCCTTAAAACTCTATTTTTCCTGTCTGATAGAAATCTTCAAGGTTTCAAATTAATGAAATACTCCAATTATTGCTAGAATACCATGCACTGTATAAATCAGAAACAAAATTTTCAGGATTTCTCCTAGGCTTGACCAGTGCAAGTTATGGTCTTCAGATGAAGCCAGTGTTAACATTTCCCCTAAAGGCTCTGATCCCCTTCTACACCTGTCCTGCCTCCCTTCCTTCCCTTTCTTGCTTGGCGGACATTACCTGACCCCCTTGAATGCTCCCACTTGAAGCTTGGCCTCTTCCTTGACTCCTGTCCTCCCCAGCTGGCCCTAGTCATTAGGCATGTCCTCCTCTTAACTCCTCTCAAATCTGTTGCATGTTAAACTTCTGTTGATTGCTGTAGCCACCTTGGAGCTGTCTTCTGCAAATCCATCGTGGTCTCTGTCTGCTCCCATCTTCACCTAGTAGCCAGAACGATCTGATTGTTCCACCACCTGCTTAAAACCCATCCCTGCTTATCTTCTGAGGAATTCGTTCTGGCTGTCCTGCTTCATCGTTTAGACTTGTTCTTATAGTGCCCAGTCTCACTGAATTCGTTGGGATGTTTGGAGCGCTCTGAGTTTTCTTCTCTGGGGTTTTGTTTAATCTGTTGCTTCTGCAAGAAGCGCCTTCTCCACCAGCAGGCTGGAGCAGATTCTCCCTAAACATCAACAACATGTCTGACATCTTGATCTTCCCCAACATCTGCGGTATTTTCCCCCTACGAACACACATCCACACTGGTGTTACACCTGCCTGCTTATAAGTTTCTGTCACCTTCTAATAAGAATCTTAAATTTGAAGCCATGACTTAATCCAGCATCTGGTCCTATGCTTGGTCCCTATCAAAGAGATCAATATGTGTTTGCCAGTTGAAGGAATATGATATATATTCTTCAAGAAAACAGTTTCCTTCTCAGCTAGGGTAGTGGTTCTCAGATCTGAATGAATATTTGAAAGTTTTAAGGCAGCTGAGGCCCCAAACCTCAGTCTGTTCTGACCAATTACACCAGAATCTCTAGGACTAAGAGCTGGGGCATTCTTTTTGAGCACCCTAGGCTTGAACACTGGTGGGCCCACTGGTCATTTTTGTGTGGTCTGATTCACTGGTTTGAGCTCAGCTCTCCATATCTGTACTGTTAACAACACATGGCAACTATGACATTAGTGCTATGGTTTATTCTCATTCAGAGGTTCTCAGCCCTAGGAACTGGGTCCAGAGTAGCTAACTTCTGCTACTTTGTAGTAGAAGCAGTAGTTCACTGCTCAAACATTGGGAAATCTAAGTTTAAACTTGATGAAGTGGCTTCCCTTGATAACAGTCATAATAAAAGCACTGTGTTAAATGTTTACATGGCTTATCTCATTTAATCCTGACCTTAATCTTTTGATAGATTACTTTATCCTCATTTTACAGATGATAAAAAAAAACCTCAGAGTTTAGCAGCTGAGTTCACACAGTTACAGAGCTGAGATACAAAACCAAGCCTATATGATTCCAAAGCCCAGAACCATTAAGATTTCCTGAATCTTTGTCCTCAGTCCCACTGATAAAAATGAAACCCCAGATCTGCATCTAAATCGATCCAGGTTCCTGAACCAGTGGGTAAGGGTGGTGGCTTTGTGGATGGAGGGATGCCTCAGTCACCTACAGGGTTCTTCCATGCTCCCAAGAGCAAGAGACTCCTCTCCTGCAGTGTAGCCAGACCCCAAGCTTCTGCCCCACTGTTGCCATACACTTCCCCTTTGCCCTGAGACAATGCCCTTGGACAGACCTGGCAGCTAGGTATGGAGTATCCAGCCATTTTCAAATTGGACATGAATACCAGTATTTTCTGCCACTGGTCTTCTTCATTCGCATTCATTCTAACCCAAACGACACTCGAGAGTTATTAAAAACTAGCTTGGTGGGACCACCTGCTTCTAGAATCCCACCAGAACATGGTGAGCTCAATGTAAGCACTCAGTGCATTTGATTTAGCATTATAGGCACCTGATTATCAATAGACACCAGATTATAGAAAACTCTGAGGAGTCTAAAAGTGAAGGAAATGTGTCAAAGTTAGCTCTAGCCTTATTGATCTGTTTGACTCAGCCAAAGCACCAGAAATGACCTGATTTGGAGCTGTTTTCGAATCAGTGCTGTATTGAGATGTCTGTCTGGTGTGCTAGTGGGCAGATGTACAGAGTGAAGGAGGTGAAAGACAGTCCAGTCTTAAAAATAACTACACCCTTCCAGGTGTGGTGGTTGGTGCCAGTAAACTCAGCACTAGGGAGGCCGGGACAGGAGGCTCAATACGAGTTTGAGGCCAGCCTGGGCTACAAAGTGAGTTCAAGGTCAGCCTGAACTGCCTAGTGAAAAACCCTGTCTCAAAAAAAAGGTACACTCTCAGTAAAGGTAAACGAGTCAACAAGAGAGGGTTATTTAGTATTCACAGTAGTATCAGAAGTATCAAAATGTTTTTAAAAAGCAAAGCTTTTCTAGCATTTGTTTCTGAGTAGGAGTGAGAGGGAACTCCATAGGACCTAGATGGCACTGTCCTAGCAAATATCAGGAGGGAAAAGAAAGGTGAACTTCCAACAAAGTTACTACATAGGCTTGATCATGTTTCTGCATGTTAGGAGTCAATTGTCTGGAGTCAGTTTCTACAGGGATCACTCATGTCTGTGAATGCCTTGTGGATAAAGGCTGCCTTTGTTCCAGACCATCTTTTCAAGAATAGTAACATGTAGCAAACATCTTTAGAGGCAAGAGAGTGCTTCCCTCCAGAGTAAAAGCAAATATGTTTACTGCCCATTATAAAAGGTTTGGGTTCCCTAAAAAAACGTTCTGTCTTCTAGAATGCAACCCACTACATGGGCAGATGTCATTGACCGGTTTTACAACACTTTGTGGCAACTGAGATTTCTAAAACCTTGACAGTAAAAGCAGCATCAAGAAAAAAAAAGCCACCACTCCAGCTTTTATTATTACTTACAGTAATAAACTTTCTCTTTATTCAGGAGTGTCGAGAGTCTTGTCCAGCTTTTGTGAACTGTGATAGGCTGTGAGTTTATAGTAGGGTAAAAATCTCAGACCCCATGCAAATCTTCACAATCGTTAGTCTTCTTAGTCTCTTTCAGTACGATTGGTATCATTCTTACAATTAATAGAATCTTTCCAGTACTCAGACTCCTACTTGATTAATCATTTTCAATTACATAGGGTCAGAAATTTTCCTTTAAAGCACTTTCATGCCTGGAAATGGTTGTTCTGTGGACAAAATATAATTTCACAAAAGCCACTTTCTCTCCCCTTCCTTGTTGCCAACATGAAATGAATACTACCTGGTAGAGAAGAGACAATGACAGAAGAGAGACACTGTCCTGGGAATTTACAGAAAAATGAAGCCCTAAAGTGAGGTAGAGAAGAGAAACAAACAGCAGTTCCCACTTCAACTCTTTCTTTTTAAAATAAAAACACTAAAAACAGATTTATCATATGATCCATCTATGCCACTTTTGAGTATACATCCAAAAGAAATGAAGTCAGCATACCTAAGAGATACCCATATTTACTGAGGCACTGTTCATAATAGCTGAGATACAAGATCAGCCTAGATGCCTATAGTTGCTGAATGGATTAAAAATGTATATACACACCATGGAGTACTATTCAGCCATAAAGAAGCATGAACTTGTGTCACTTGCAACAAAATGGATGGGACTGGAGGACGTTACACAAGCTAGGCACAGAAAGACAAGAAGTGCATGTTCTGTCTACGTAAGGAAAGGTGAAAAAAAGTTGGCCTGGAACTAAAATAGTGATTATTAGGAATTGGGAACAGGGCAAGGGAAGGGTTAAGCATGATCGAGGCACACAATAACCATGTGTGTAAATATCATATAGAATCCCATTAATAATATGGAATAAGAACATATATGTCTAAATATTACAAATAGTGTCATTGCTTGATACTTTGAAGTTCCCAAACTAAACTCTGGAAGCAGTTTTCTAAACTTAATTTACTTGTAGGATCATGGTCCACCCAGTGGTTACTGAAATCAAAAGTAGGAATTGAGCTGAGGAAAATCTGGTGCTACCAACTGGTTTTGGTCAGGGCACTAAGATGATCCATAAAGTATAACCCAATACATCCTCTGGGTCACAAGTTGCTTTAGGGTAAGTGATTCAAGTAATTTATTATTTGGGTTTTTTTCCCTGTTAATAGCAGAAAAGTATTCCTTTGGTGCTAATTAGATTTTTTTTAAGATGTAAACCTCCCTTCTGATAGCTAAAGGATAAGGGACAAATAAGACTATTTGTCTTTTTATAACATTATCTTACAACACACATGACAGTTCTTGCCCTCTGTGGCTATAATCCTGAGAAGGGGGGTCAATATGTCTGGGGACTGTGGGACTGTATCATCATTGCAGAATGGCCCAAAACCTTAGTGAATTCTGATTGGTGGCTGGTGAAGAGTCAAAAAAAACCACTTCAAACTGGCTGGGAAAACTAGCATAATTTTTTGGAAATCTTATTTTCTATTTTCCACGTTGTGTTCCTTTTAGAGCTAAGAACTCCTTCCCCCCAAACCTCTTCATATTACAAATTTCTTTCCTTTTCTTTTTCTGCTACTTTCGAGGTACCTGCCAACATTTTTACAAGCTTCTCAATCATCATCTAGAGCAACATATCTAAACAGCTCAGATACAGTACAGTCACTGCTATGTTTCATAAAGCAGGTACAAAATATTTTGTACTCAGAGTTATGTGACAGTGCTGACATACATCTATACACTTGAGGGTACAGTTAAAAAGGCATTAGCAGAGGGCCCAAAGTATGGAATGACACATCTCTGAAAACAGATGCACCTTCTTTGATAGGAAACATACGGAACAGTTCAGGAATTTGCATGTCAACTTTGTGGGAGGGCCATATAATCTTCTATTGCAGGTGATGCTGAAGGGAGCACACATGCTCAGGATTCTTAGAGCTGCAGTTCTTGTGGACCTGGGAAATCCTCAGAACCCCTGAAACTGCAGTGTTGTCAAAGACAGGCAGATAGATGGACCCAGCCACACAGAGCAGCCAAGAGAGATTGTGAGGTAAAGACAGAAAGCTGGAAAGAAAAGTGGACAAAGCAATGGAGGGATGTGAACATTTGAGGGCGGAAAGGTCCTGTGTTACCATCAGATTCTCAGAATGTCTAGAACTAGAACAGGTGAAGGACCAGGTCCCAGAACCTTGGAGCCAAGGCCCAAGGGAGGCTACAGCTGTGCCGGAAGCCAGAGCTTGAATATCCCAGAAATAGCCGGTGTCCATCTCTGCCTCCTGTCCTCAGTTTTAAACCTCACCCTGATAGGATTTTCTCGTCTCCTGCCTTCTCTTCCCAGATGCTCCATTCTGCTGAGTCCCTTCCCTGGATAGCAGCTTCTCGCCAGGGTGTTGTCCCAGGAGCAAGTAGGCCCTCCATGGCAAGGAAGCCTGGCTTAGGCTCTCCCACCCCTCATGCACATGCTGGTTGTCTGGGAGGAGGGTGCTGGGTCTGGCCCACCTTCCTTCTGCCTGGGGGTTCTCATCTTATACACCCTACTGTGGACTCATCTCCCACCCACTCAGTTTCTCACCTCTACTCCAGTGGCCAATGCCACTCATACATTCTTCCCTCATCTCTTGTGTGAAAAGCAAATTAAGATAAGCATATGAATAGCAATGTACAATGCAGAGCAATGGACACAACAAAAGCCCACATACTTGTCCCTGGAAAAAATGAGGATCAGAAGGACATGAAGGATGCTGAGTCCTTTTTCATATGTCTTTATTGTTTTATATCTGTGCAAATAAATATAGCTGTTGCCTTGAATTTGGGCTGGGAATTATACTTCCATAAAATATTTTTTATATCTTCAAGGAGGAAGTAAACCCTTAATTGGTTCTTTCTTACTCATGTGTCTCATTTATTCTAAGGTACTGCTCCTTAGTTTATGATTTTTATGTTGAGGAAATGCTGAAGATATCTCCTAGTTGCCATTGTACAGAGAAAGTAGGTCATGCATTTAATGTTAAGCAAGAAAGTGCCCTGGTGTAAGTATTTGCTCAGCCTTCTACCAACAGAGATTAAGAATGACTCAACCATATAATGAACCAGACAGAGCCTAGTGTCAGGTGAACTCCAGAGCCTGAAGGCAGAAACCCTGTAAGAGCTGAAATTTCCATTTTGTTGCCAACAACAAATACCAAACAGTGTTCACTCAATGCTGATCTTCCAGGGAAAAACCAAGCAGAAACAAAGGGCTTCAAAATCATAACACTGTCAATGCAACTGTTTCTCTCTCTGGCACTTCATTATGAAGAGAGTAATTCTTTTTGTGTAGTCAGAGTTTAGCCCTTGTAGGTAATTGGTTGGCAACTGGGAAGTAAATGTGTTATGGTTGACACCTTGTGTCAATTTGCCAGGCTTAGAAGTGTAAGTCACTGAGCAGGGAGCCTGGGTCCTTATTTCGTAAACATCCTCAGCCTGTGCAAGAGGGGGGCATGGAGATTTTGTGATTGCTATAGCTTCTCTGATGGGGTGGAGGCCTACTTACAATCCGAGGGAAGAGAAGAGGCTTGCTCTGCCCCAGTTTTTGCTCATGATGCTTTTGCTGTCTTCTGCTGCCTTGAACTGTTGCCTCTGTGCCATGCCACACTGCCTTGGAGTCAATCGATTATGGACTGAAATCTCTGCAAACTGTGAGCTAAGTAAACCTTTCCTTCCTTAATTTTGGCTGTTGGGTATTTTGTCTCAGCAACAAGAGAAAAGTAACTAAGACAAAATGTTAATGTCTATTATGGATTAGGAAAGAAGGCTGTCTGACTCACTGTTCAGGTGCTTGTATTGAATTGCCTGGATTTAGAAGTCTCATTGTTTTCTCACCTAAGGCTTCCCTAATGCTTTTAAATCACCTGTGGTGTCAGAGGGATCTGTCTCCTCAAGGAAGTGGATGGAGCTTGCTCACTATACTACAATCTGGGTTTTAAAAATAATATTGCTGCAGCCCATGCCTTCCCCTTTTTAAATTTGGTCCTGAGGCCAAGCTATATGCTACAGGCTTTGAAAGGAGAGAATACATAGCCCAACCAGGTTCCTGGGAGAGGTGAAGTTAGCAGGCACTGCTAGGATGAGGTGTCAGTGGCCACAGAGAGCCCCGTGAATGTCACTGTCCCCCTAGTACATTAAAGCCCAAGGTCCTGCAATCAATGTTCCTTCTTTTTCTAGTGCACCTGTATGTATGGGGGAAGGGGCTGAAGCATCACTCATTTTGACTTTATCAAGTTCTTTATTGAAGAGAAGGATCTGGCTGAGAGGGCTGTGAAGAGCTAGGGAAAAGGGACCATTACAGCCATCACCTGGATGTCATTAGCTGCTTACAAAATGTTTTAAATTACCTCTTCCGGCAGCTGCATGGTGTGAGCAGCAGCATGCTAGCACTTACAGTTAATAGCCGAGCTGCACAGTGGCAGAGCAGGGTAGGTGTCCAAACTGGAACTGCAACTTTGAAATCATTATGAAAGTATAACATACAAATATCCTTTGATCCAACAGTTCTACTGTACTTCTAAAAATGTGTCTGATACTGTACCTGTGCACATACATGTATGTGTGAAACACCCTCAATGGGAAACAACCCCCATGTTCATCCATAGAACATTATGTCGTATCAACATGGTCTGAGTAGAAAGTAAAGGAAGTTATAGCAGAGGATTTAAAAGAAACAGAAATGAAAAATAAGACATCTTTGCCAAAAGTCACACAGCTCGTGAGCGACGCTCCTGGCCCATGTTCCCAGCTGTGCCCTCTGGGAGCCTCACATGTGTCCGGGTGGTCAGAAAGGCTGGCTGTGCATTGGGCCCATGTGACTGTGACATAGGTTTGAAACATTTCCAGTGGGCCCTGCAGAAAAATTGCAGCCATAAGATTTATTCAACCAGAGCACTTGTGATCCACAGCCGTGGTAAAGCAGAAAATGAAAAGGCAGACAAAACTGCTGTCTAACTCCAACAGGGAGTGTTGAGCAGAACTTAGAAGTACAAGGGGTTAAGTAGATTCATACATATGAGTTGAAGAATTATAAATGGGCTGAGATTGGCTCCCTTCTATAACATACTGATCAAGGGAATTTTTTTCCTTCTCCAGGAGAGCCCATCTTTCACTTTGAATCTTGGACAATCCCATGCAGCCCTCCAGCTTTAGCTCCATGCACATAGAGGTGTGCAGAATCTGTGGAAAGTCTCTTCAGACCCAAGTCATCATTCCCATACCCAAGTAAGTGGTGCCATTTACTATATGCTCACTGCGCTGGCGTCTATGTCCCAGGACTCACTGTCCAAGGAATCCTCATGCTTATATCTGCTGCAGGAGGCTGCTGTTGTTTCCTTGAATATAGGTAAGGAAGCTGCAGCTTGGAGAGATTAAACATACTTATCCCTTGGCATCCACAGCACATTGGTTCCAAGACCCTCCACTCCAGGTCACAGAACTTGCAGATACTTAAATCCCTCATATAAAATGGCACAGTATTTGCATGTAGCTTACATGTGCCATCTCATATACTACATTTTAAATTACCACTAGATAGAAGAATTAATACCCTGTAAATCTGTGTAAATCTTAATTGTGCAGTATTGTATAAGCACTAATAGTGAGAAAAAATAGTCTGTACATATTCACAGGCACAATTTTTTTTAACATTTTTGATCCATAGTTAGTTAAATTCATAGATACAGAATCCACAGTACAGAGGACCAATTATATTCTGAAGACATACTGTCAGTAGATGATAAAGCTTTAATTTCAAGATAGACAATCTGATTACAAGGCTAATTCTGCTAAACTGTGTATAGGTAGAGCTTGGATTCTGGATGGATAGTTATCTGGGATAGAAAAACATGGGTGATGATGTCTTTTAGCTCCCATCTTGTGATACGTACATGTATTGAGATAGGTCTTAAATTGGGTGCTAGATTAAGTGGTCTGTGATTATGGTAAATTGATCAGAATATTTTCTCCACTCACAGAATATTTTAATCAGTGGAAATATTATAGGAAATGTTTTTTTTCAAAACAATACAAGGGAATGGGGAGCAGGTGAAAGGCATAGTCTTTATTGTGATTTTTCTGTGGGCCTCGTGTAAGAGTACAAAGAATACTTGGGTCTGTCATGATCCAGCCTGGTGTCTGGGAAAGTGATTTAACCCCTCTGGACTCCAGTCTCTTTATCTGTAAACCTATAAACACTTGCCTTGATGATCCCATGGGGTAGCAAGGCTCAAATGAGCAATTAAAGAGAAAAGGTTTGGCATAGTGTAAACATCTCCAGGAGGAAGGACATATGTTCATGAGCTTGGGAGCTTGAGCAGTTGCAGTGATGCGGCGCCAAACAACAGTCAGTTGACAAACCACCCAACCAATCCACCACCCAGCCATCAGTGCATCAGTAACAGAGGGCTGGGATGGGAATCAGAATCCGCTCCTGCTCAGCTCTGCTGTCCCTGCATGACTCCCAGGGCTGTCTTAAGCACATGTCCTTTGCTGTCTTTACCTGTGAAGTAGGAACACTCTCAGGATTAGCATTCATATGTCTACAGATGCTCCTTGATTTACAGCGGGATTATGTCTTTCCATGGCCCATTATAAATTGAAAGTTGTGAGTCAGAAATGGACCCTATCCAACATCATCGCTAGGCTGCCTACCTTAAACATGCTCAGAACACTTCTGTTAGCCAACAGTTGGGCAAGCATCTAACACTGAGCCCACATCATAATAAAGTGTTTAATATCTCACGTAACTTATTGATGACGTGATGAGATATAAAAACCCGAACACAACACCCCCATAAATGCTGGCAGCACAGTCTGTTGTGGAGCACCAGTTGTTTCCCTTTGCTGCCACTGCACTGCCCAGCAACTAGAGAGAGGATCGTACCACACATGGCGAGCTCAGGGAAAGATCCTCTTTCAAAGTCATGCATGCCGATTACCTATCATTTTCACACTGCCGTAAAGTCAAAATGTTGAAAAAGTGTAAGTCAAACCATCCTAAGTCAGGGATAAGCTGTGTAAATGCATATTTATACAGAAAGCACCTTCCGCTACAAGTAGGATGATCCCGGGTGTTGTTACTTGGAATAGTTTTGGTGCTTGACTCTTAAACACAGTGGCCACTTCCCTAAGGTCCTTGCTTTCCTCCTTCCTCTTCTTTCTGAATCAGTGCCTGCTACTCATGATTCTGGAACCATAGATGCTGCTAGTTTATCTGACACCTTCCAGATTGCAATTTTATGTCTCTAGAAGCAGGGCTGGGCCAATGTCTTTACCTCAAAATTCTCTAGCATTAGAATTCCATAGTTTGAGAGTTGAAAGACCTGAAAGAAAAGGGTTTAAAAGCTTTGTTGTCTCTGTGTTACACTTTGTCTTTTTTAATATTGAAATGTGCTTGTTTCCTCTCTCTCTTTGGGGGTTACATCTGGCCAGAGTGGGGGTAGCCATTGAACAAGAGTCCTAAATTCCATCCCAGTGGGCCAAATTATAGGTGGAAAAATGGTTCACCATATCTAAGATTAGAAAGAAAGAAAGAAAGAAAGAAAGAAAAGAAAAAGAAAGAAAGAAAGAAAGAAAGAAAGAAAGAAAAAAAAAAAAACCCATCTAATGAAGTACACATGTTTCCCAAGCATTTCTCAGGACCAGTGTTTTTTAAATTAAGGACAAGGTTATGGAAGATCATCTTTAATTAAACCTGCAGTCATTCCCTCTGGGGCTTTGTGCTGTGTTCACCTCTTAAATTATGTACTCCAATTAGCCGGATCCTTCTTCCTGGCCTCAAGGCTTTCTCTGTAGCTCTCACCATTCTCAGGTAGCTGTAATCTGTTTGATTCTCTCCACGAGCAGAAGCATCTACTGTACAGTTTCTTCCCTGCTGTCTTAGGTTGCCTCTCTTTCTCTCTTCCTGTGTCTTTTCATTGAGAATGCTATGCAATTCAGAGCCTGGTCTCTGCTTTAAACCCCCACGCCCTGCCTACCACCATCTGCCTTTCTCCTTACTTCTGCCTTCTCTCCTGCCTTTCTCCACCTGTACCTAGTGTTTTAATGGGGATGCTGGCCAGTGTTTCCTGCTGTCTGTTGGCTTTCTGTCATTGAGGAAATGAAGTTGGAGGGTGCTGCACACACTGGATGCTCTGCTCACAGGCACTTGCGGGGCTGTGGCTCTGCCTACATTCTGTGCTCTGGAGCTACCCTGTCTTCTCCTAGGTCTGCTATTCTACAAAGAGATACCAAGTAGGTGCCGCCCCTTCCAGGTGAAGGGGTGTTGTCCTCTGCAAGTGATGTGCACATCTCTGGGCACTGTGGAGGTCAAGCGCTTCTCCTCCACCTCTCAGATCACATGGTGGGGCATCTGCTCAGCAATGCTCAGGGACAGTTCCAAGCACAAGCTGTGCATAACTGTTATGGAGACAGCAGTTCACCCACAAAGCTGAGGAGTAGCCACATTACCTGTCCATACATCTCGATACTGCAGCATAGAGGAAAAATACCTTCATTCCGGTGTCTCCTTTGCAGTAGGAAACGGACCAGCTCCGGTGGTTTTGCCTGTCTTCCTCAGTGTTTGTCTGGAGCAAAGACAGCCCAGGCCAGGCAATGTATTGATTACCTCCCTGACTGATGCATGGTGACCTCAGGCCTAGCTTCACATGTATTTCTTTCTTTCTTTCTTTTTTTTTTTTAATTTTTTTTAAATTTTATTTAAAGAGAAAAAAAAGCAATACAGAAAAAAGGGTAGAAACAATACAAAACCTCAAAAAAAGCCATATATCACTAGTTGACAAACCACATACTCCCCGAAATAGCTGTTCATGTTACAAAATTAAGGCATACAAAGTGAACACACAGTGAGGCTGCAAACAGAAAAAA
>PVJX010009327.1:7311-61736 GCA_004027295.1 Dolichotis patagonum | reverse complement strand
CTCCCCGAAATAGCTGTTCATGTTACAAAATTAAGGCAAACAAAGTGAACACACAGTGAAGCTGCAAACAGAAAAAACAGGATGGAATAAAGCCAGTTGAGACAGTATAGTGAAATTGGCACAGAACATCACAGCAGGTCACCAGGACAACAGTAACAGGCAACATTGTATATCTCGTTGTCTTCACAATAGTTGTTCTACTAGGTAGAGCAAAATCAAAGAAATACACAACATTATAGAACACTTCAACACAGTATTGAATAGAGCAACACCATTAATCAGGACAAAGCAAAACGGCGATAAAAATATCTGCCTTCAGAGATAGTAGAAGGAAACTCCCCCCACTTGTTGTACCACATATGGTCACCTCCCAAGAGACACCAAGATCCCTGGATCCCGATTGTTAGGGGGGGGGTGGTGGTGGTATGTTTGATTCTAAGCCCGTGACCCGGCAGGCAGCAGGCTGGTTGCTGGTTGGCTCGGCGCCCTAAGTTCCAGCACGGCGCAAATCTCAGGAGACGCTCTTGCTTCTGGTTTCCCCGCCCAGGGGTGGCCGTGGCTCCCATTTTGTTGAAATTTTACAACTACTTGGAGGCAGAATGGACAAAGATTGCTATTGTTCCTAATACAAATAGCATTTAAAGACCTCTTGCCCCTAGAGTCAAAATTAATTGCATTATCTGTTTGTGCTTCCTTGATAAAATTTACCACAATCTGTCATGTATACTGGTACAATGGTGTTTGTCTATCTTTTTCTTAAGGGATCATTGTGTGATTTTTTCTTCCTGTCTTTTTCAGGGGTGGGAGAAGGAATAATCTTTTCTAATGACAATTGATTGTGGGAAAATAATGAAAAGAATTTGAGAGTAATGAAAAATATCACTTGTACTCTCCGTATCCCACTCAGATTCTACAGATTCTACTACACTCAAGGACACACTCTAGGTGCTCAGATCTGTTGTTAGCTAAGGTCCTAGTTATGACATCTTCCCCAAGGCACCACCAGGAGGATTCAATGAGCTGGCATGTACTTTGTAGATCTAAATTAGCTATTATGATTATACAGCCACAAATTTCCCCTACTTAAGAAAGCTTTGGGAAGATGACCATGTTTTCCCCATGAGCTGATGATCCACAATTTTCAGTGGGTGCTACCTACAGGACATGACTCTTTTATTCATAAACAAGGGCTTTCCCACAGCCATATAAGCATGTTTGTACCTATGTCAATCTGTCTTTCTTGCCTCCAAAATGAGATTTGGTTTTTTTTTTTTTTTTGAGATTCGATTTTACAACCTGTTGTCATTTAATGTGCAAGTCAAGTTGTAATAGTTTTAAAATTATCAGCCGTGCATGGTGGTGCACACCTGTAGTGTCAGTACCCTGGGAGGCTGCAGCAGGAGGATCACTGTGAATTCAAGGCCAGACTAGGCAACTCAGTGAGGATCCTGTCTAATAACAAAAATAAAAAGAAGGCTGGGGCTATTGTAGGACAGTATGGAGTCCCTGGGTTCAAACCCCAGTACTGCAAAAACAAAACAAAAGTTTTAAAAACTATCACTAGCTTTTTCCTTTCTTCCTTTACTTATCAAGATTGTCACAAACCCTCACATCCAAAAAAAGTATTAGAAAACACATGAATCATACAGGCTCTGAACTGGAATCAGACAGGCTCGAGTTAGAATACAGGCTCTATAAGCAGGACTTAATTTCTGCAGGACTCATTCTGTAAAATGGGACAATAATACCTGCCTTCTAAAGTTATTAAGAGTAAAAATAATACTTGTGGAGTGTCCAGCTCTGTGCCTGGCACCTGACAGAAACTCTATAAATTATATCTGAGCATTATTGCATTGTTGTTAATAGTATCAGTAAGTTGAAAGAGAAAGAAGACTCTCAAATTTTGCCTGTATTTCTACTTGGAGAACTCTAGTGAAACTAGTCTGGCAGGTCACCTGTGAAACCAGCATTGAAAGGTCTTTGTCCCTATAGATGACAAAAAATCTATCACAGTCAGCAACTTCTACCACTGACACAAGGCTTTGAGAGGAATCAACAATCTCATTCAGGTGTGAGGTTCTTTGCGCACAGCCTGTCTATGACTCACTGGACTTGGAGACAAGGAATAGAAATGGCTTGATTCGTCATAGCATCTAATAATGAGGTAAGGGCAAAGGAGGCTAAGGACCAAGCCCTGTACTGGGGAGGGGAAAGGAAAAGAGAAGCTTCAATGAAGAGAATGAGGAATGATGCACAGCAAGAAATGTACAGAGGTGTAACCCATCAGCTTGTGACCGAGTCATGGTGATACTTTCTTAGCTCCCTATCCCTTAGGAAAACACTGAAACTTGGGATCAAACTGCAGTAGACAAAAATGAATGAAACTGTAACCATAGCCAGAAACCCGTAACCAGTCAGAGGCAGTGAGTGGGCTGGAAGGGCACTCGCTCAGGTCATTTTCATGCTTGGCCCCAGGTGTCTGCAGAGGTGCGTCTAGATTCTACAGCACGAGCATCTCTGGTTAGAGAACAGCTTCCCACATGAGAAACCTATTCAAATCTTAATCATTTTTGTTTCAGTGTTAAAGACTGAAAAACCAGTGATATAACTAATACCTTTCTTTTATAGATAGGAATCTAAAGCCCAGAGAAGTCAATTAACTTGTTTAAAGGTGCAGAAGGGCAGACCTAAGTCTCTAACCCATAGGCTTTGCTTCCCTATCGTACTGCAGGATGTGAGCCACACACTGGTTATGCGTTCCAGTTCACAGATGATGCCAGGTGTGGTGCTCTATGTTTTTTTAAAAATTTATTTTATTTTAACACTAAAAAAGAATAAAAATGATACAGAATTTCAAAATAAAAACAGATTAACAATGGTTACTATACAACTACTAATAAGTAGTTGTTCAGATTACAAGATATAGGCAGAAAAATGATCAATCACACAGTAAAAGCATAAACTATTGTTTTTGATGGACTAGCAAAGATTAGTAGTATAGTTAACTATCATGTATATATAATAAACATATATGTATAATAAATAAATTATATATATATATAAATCTTTTCCCTTCTTTTTTTTCTCCTTTCCCCTAAGTTCTACCTTTTCTAAACCCAAAGACAGTCTTAAAGAAAGCCCTTCTCTTTTCACTAGCAGGGCTCTAAGATTCAGAAATTGAAGGATTCCCACTTCTGAAACTTGACCTCCTAAGATTGCCCTTGCTTACTTACACTGGAACCGACCTCTCGTCTCCAGCATCCTGACCCAGATTGATTTGGCCCAGTCTCCTTTTCACTTTTTGCCCCCTTTGGCTTGGTTTGGGCCCATAACTGTGAGATCAAGTGAGAAGTGTCTAGGCTCCCCATTCTCTGTTTCATTAGCCCTCACTGTCCTGAATGGGGTCCACGATTTCATTCATGAGGA
Source organism: Dolichotis patagonum (assembly GCA_004027295.1). Lineage (NCBI taxonomy): Eukaryota > Metazoa > Chordata > Mammalia > Rodentia > Caviidae > Dolichotis > Dolichotis patagonum. The sequence goes on along the minus strand of PVJX010009327.1, from coordinate 58,310 downwards.
TTCTCAAGTTCTCAAAGCTGGGAGAAAACTATGAATCCTTTAATTTTACACATGAGGAAATCAAAGTCTAAGAAGGTCATGTGAGTCATACAAACTTGCAGATTAAAATCCAAGATTCAAATCCAGCACCCTTTCCAATAACTACACCATCATTCTCTCATTTAATTCAACCCAGTTAAATCAACACAGATCTATGGAATATCTTCCGTGTGCATTTTAGGGAAAGAGGAGCAGCAGGGTGGACACATGGAAAGCAGCACAGGCACAAAGCAGTCTAAAAGAAGCTAAGGGAATCGAGGGTATGGAAAGAGCATCTATTATCCTTAAGAAAGATATTCCTGAAGAGCAGAGAAGACTATAACACAGGCAAAATATAAGTGCACTAAAAAAAGGACTGCACATGTTAGATTAAAGCAAAGAAAGTTTAAGATGCCTGAAAGAGGTTTCAAGGAGGAGATAACATTTAAAGCAGGTTAAATCATTCCACAACCATTTTGACTTCTTTCTAGCTGCCCTTTAGAGGCTAGAAAGTGTAAAACCTATTCAGATTCTCTTGTAGCCTGGGGTTGCTAGGGAATCTGAGACACGCAGGTTTCTTCTAGGACAGTTTCTACCACCTCTGCCTCTTTCTTCCTTCCTCGAACTGTGTAATACCTACAGCTCAGCAGCTGTCAGTGTGGTGAGGAGCTGGAAAGGGCTGGGCTCCAGGATGGAATCCCTGAGCTGCCACACCAGCCCCACCTGCCTGCTCCTGAACTTCTTGCTGCACAAGATAACAAATCCTTGGTTCATCCAAAGTAGCAGAACGTCTCTTATGTGCAACTGAATCCAAACCTGAGTGGTTCATAGGCCAAGGGATTTCGACACACAGAAGTAAGAGAAAGGTGTAAGCAAGGATTTCAGGAGTAGGAAATCATGGGGCATGGTCTCCTCCGAGCATGGTGGAGCAGAGAAGGCGCTCAGAAGAGAAGGTGAGAAAGGCAGGCTGGATGCAGGGAAAGAAGACTGGAAAGGTCCAGCGTGGATAGGTGCGCTTTCTTTCAAAAGCAAGTGCTACTGAACCAGGTCCAATTTGCTGGTCATGCAGAATGCTAATCACAGAAGCAAAGATTCTGGTGAAAGAGAAAGAGTTCATTCACCAGGTGGCCAGATGTGAGGAGAGGCATCCCCCAGACTCAACTCCGCCTGCCCAAAAGGGGTGAGAGGTATTTATGAGATGAAGAAACAGGGTGGACTAAGGTGTGGGGAGGGCGACTAGAGGTAACGAATGTAGTCAGCAGTCAGTGAGTGTGTAATCCGACTTCATGATTCTTCACAGGATATGTGTTCAGAAAATGGCACTCACGTGATCTGAGTTTTTGGGCTCTCTGGCATCAAAAGATCACCCATTGAACACTTGGTATAAATCCAAGTCAGTGGCTTTGACAAGTGCAAGCTAGACAAGACTATCTCCAAGTCCCACAAACAAAAACTTAAAACAACGGTTACCAAGGTGACTGTACACTAATGCTGTTATCTATAGCAAAGGTAGTAGGGGTGCATCATTTACTGCTTAGTTAAGTAACTACTAAAATCTCGATAATATCAAGTAACAAGGAGCAAGCGCAGCTGGAGAGTTTATTCAGAGTTTTCCCCCCTTAGTTTCAAAAGAATGTGTCTTTTGGTTTTAGACTTTAATTAGGGAAAAAGAATGGCCCAAACCCAGGGAAAAGAGATTATTAAGTTAATTACGAAGACTGGCTTCCCCAGAGAAGTCACTGGCAGTAGTTAGCGCATGGTTCTTGGGAGCTGAGGTTGCTCCTTGGCGTGGAAAGGCAGGTGGCTGAGTGACGGGCCAGGTTGAGCCAAGCCACACTGAGCCCTGGATGAGCAGGCTGGGCGGCTGCTGAGAGCCTGGAGTCAGAGTGGGTGGCTTCACTCACTCTAATCTGCAGTGTATACACCGCACTCCTGATTGCTTAGGATTTGCATGGGACACTGTGAACCACAATACCGCAAACTTGCTCACATTCTGAAGGCCCGGCTTGCATGGTATCACTTTCCTCCCACTAGCAATTACCACGCTGGTAAACCGCAGTGGCTTAGCATAACTGAGCCCTCTGGCTTCTAAAGTGTGCCCTTTCTTAACTATAGCATTGTGCAGGCCACAGATGTCTTCCGTAAGAATACACATATAGCTGTATGTATGTATATGTGTGGATATGTATATGTGTGGATAACTACACTACTAATATGTTAGTTCACCAAAAAGAAGAGTTTGTGCTATCATTGTTTGACTGATTGATCATTTTTTATGCCTAGTTCTTGTAACCCGAACAACTACTTCTAAGATAACAATATGCAATATATTAACTGGTGTTTATTTCTTTCTTACTTTTTAAAAAATTCTGAATTATTTCTATTCTTCTGTTTTGCTTTTTAAAATTAAAAAACAAGTTAGTTAATTAAAAAAGAAAGAGGTGAGAGGACGAATGTATATAAAAACAAAACCTGAGGTCATTGATAGGAAGAAGGAAGCAGGAAAGAGACCCAACCTGCTACAGCTCTGAGCAGTTCGAACTCTCTCCGGGATAGGTGGGGAAGAGATCCCTGCTCCGTGTCACCTTTCTGTGTGTGCACTCGGCCCCTGTAGCAGCTGGCCCTGTAGTCCTTGGTTCAACCAATCTTAGATCAAAATACTCAGAAAAATATTTTGGACTTTATTGAACATGTACAGACTTTTATCCTTGTCATTACCCCAACAAGATAGATAGCTATTGATATAAAATTTGCATTTATCAGGAACCCAGCCAACAGTCCCGACTATCAATATGAGGAACCTGGTCAAGAATCCCAACAGCCAATATTGGGAACCTGGCTAAGAATCCTGATTATCTGTCTCTAGGATGCCATGAGAAAAAAATAAAAAACAGAGACAAGTCTTGTATTCCAACAATGGCTGGGAAGTCAAAGTCTCTGGATCCAATGAACCCCCTGCTCCCAAAGCAGCCACTATTTGTTAGCAGTTTCCAGTCATAGGTGGGGCTAGCAAAAGGATTACAATTCATCTAAAGACTCCTAATCCAGAGGGTGTAGATAATCTTATGTTGGAAGTATCTTGACCTGAGTATAATTCTGTGATGATTTAAGAAGGTGTAGATGATCTTATGCTTAGAAGTATCTTACCCTTGAGTATAACCCTCAGATGATTTAAGAAGGTGTAGATGATTTTATCCTTGGAACAGTCCATGGGAAAGCCCAGATGGGTGGTATCAACAATCCCAATCCTTCCTTTCATCTCACAGGGAAATACATAAAACCAGTCACTGCAAATTTGTGGTCCCCAACAGTATTAGGTATTATAAGTAATTAAGAGATAAAGTATATAGGAGGATATTCATAGGTTATTTGTAAAATACTATGCTCTTTTACATAAGAGACTTGAACTTGGGAGATTTGGGACCTACAACCAGCTCTCCCTGGACGTCTATGGACAACTGTGTCTCTGGTTCAGACAATGAACCTTTAGAGGCCAGGCAACATCGAAAAAATACTACTATCCACCAGCTCCCAATTTTCTGTGTGAGCTCACAGAACAAAACAGAACAACAATAGCAACTCTGTCACTCCCTAAACCTCAAACTCCCCACCTACCCACTTACACATTTGGTTTGGACCAGAGAAAGTGTTTCATCCTCTTTCAAACATTCCCAGCTAATAAATAATGATTACATATATAAAAAATATATATGGAGTGTAATGTAATATTTTGATATATGTTTATGTATGGAATGATCAAATCAAGCTAATTAACAAATCCATCACCTTGCATAATTTTTTATGGTGAGAACACTGGAAATCTACTCCTTCAGTAATTTGGAAATATGTGATACATTATCAATAAGAATTTCTGTGCAGTGAGTCACTAAACCTTATTCCTCCTGTCTTCCTGAGACTTTGGGCTCCTCAAGATGCTCTGGTTAGATACAGTGGCGTGTGCCTATAATTCCAGCACTCAGGAGGCTGAGGCAGGAGGATTGCTATAGTTAGAGGCCAGCCTGGGCTACATAAGCAAGTGCAAGGCCAATCTAAACTACATAGCAAGTCCTTGTCTTAAAAAAAAATAAATAAAGATGCTCTGACCCCAGCTTCCCATGCAGCCAGCCTAGGCGGGAGAGCTTTCTGCACATCTGACACTCTGGACCTAGGGTTTTACATGTTCTGAGCCCTCATTTCTTCCCAGTCACGAATCCTGTTTTTTCCAGGATACATAACAGGAACACAATAAATCTTTACTGAACAGACTAGTGAGCTGCCATGGTTGTTCTTGAAAGAGTTCTGGAGAGAAATGGAGATGCCCTCAGGACTGGGACCACAGTAGTAAGTGGTACCATAATTAGCAGTAAATGTCACCATCCCATGGTCAAAGCACTCCCAGGCTACACAGTCAGTTGGAGGGCAGAAGGAGACTAAGTCAGTGCAGTTTTTGTCAGCTAACTGTTGCTTACAATCTATAAGAAGCATATTAAACTTTCTCTGTTCTTTACCCACTGCACCATGGACATTAGCCCAGTGGAGGTCTTGAGAAATAAGAGTAAGATATCTGCTTAGTTTTATCCCAGGAACCTGTTTCTGGAAAATACTTACAAACATAAAAATTACTTAAGAAACACTGGCTTAGTGTAAATGGTATCTATAGTGAAGTTTTACTTACAAACCACATTGGAGATGTGAAAATTTCCTCTAGGACCAAGAATTATTGGTTACTGCATTAAAAGAAATAGGGGAGGGGGAACAAGACATGCAATGACAGATAAAATAATTCAGACCATTATTATTGTAATCATCTCATTCAGTTGACATGGATTTGACATCATTATCTACCATTTGCCAAACACAAGGGATGCAACGATGAGTGAGAAAGAGCCCCTCTCTTCAGAAGACTGCTACCTAAGGGAACAGACAAAGTCAGTGCAGAATAATGTGTTAAGCAGAAGCAAATATGAGAAACCAGAAGAAAGTATTTGGAAACTAGACCTTGAATAATGGAATAACATTATACAAAGAATGATGGAGAAATACAGTGAATGTTTAACTTTTAAAAGTTTATTGTAGTAAAGACAAAGTAGTCCCTCAAAATAGTCCCCCATCACTGTGACACTCATCCCATCATTCTTGCCACTTTCTGAGGCAGTTTTGGAAGTGTCCTTCAGGGTCCTTACGAGGCATGGCCAAAACCATAGTGAATGCTGCTACCAAAAACCACCCTAGTGAAAGGTGGGCTGGAAAAACATCACAGTGTGTTCCCGTTTGCCTTTACCAGATCTGGCACTGTGTGACTTCTGGCTCTTCCCTGAAGTCAAAATGTCCATGAAACAGAAACAATGTTAGACATAGTGTCACTATGCAGTTCAGGTTGGCCTCAAACGCATAGTAATCCTCCTGCCTCAGCCTCCTGAGTGCTGTAATTACAGGCATGCACCACCAGGCCCAGGCTTTAAAGTAAACACCTTCAGTTGATTCAGGACATCGAGACAGCCACAACAGTGCAACTAAAAACTTGGAAAAGACTCAAAGCAGCAAGAGGCCAGCCTGGGATACATAGTGAGGGCAATCCCGAGGTACACAGCGAGCCCCTGTCTCCAAAAAAAGCAAGAATGATGGGATAAGTGTGTTCAAAGTGACAGGAAATATTTTGAGGGAAATTAATGGCAATGTGTTCTTTACTGTAAAAATTTTTAAAATTTTGAATACATGCCTATTTTTCCATCATGTAAGACTTACTATGTCCCACCAGGGATTTAGCTCAGTGGCTTAAGCGCCTGCCTGGCAAGCGTGAGGTCATGAGTTTGATCCCCGGTACCAAAAAAAAAAAAAAAAAAAAAATAAGACTTACTATGTCCCAAGCACGTTTGAAGCACTTCACACATATTATCTTGCTTAAATCTCACAGCAGTCTTACCATGCACTATAAGTACCAGCATTGTACAGATGATATCAGTGAGGCTCAGAGAGCCTAAGTAACTTGCCCAAAGTCACACAGCAAGAAAAATGGTACAGTTGGCACTCAAACGCAGGCAGTCTGACCCCAAGTCCATGTTTCTCAGTGCTAGGTGGCACTGCCTCCATAGGAATGACCAGGCAGAGAAGCGCAGAAACTTCCAAGCAAGGGGAAGAGAGAAAATAGCAAGTTGTTCTGTGTGCATGGGGGAGAAACAGCAGATAAAGTGGATAGAGAGACTGAGGCAGATAAGGTGGATAGAGAGACTGGGGCAAAATTCAGAATGTGTGAGGCTAACAAACTAATCAGACCCTAAAAGGTGGGTGCAGTGGTGCAAGGCTGTAAACCCAGTGCTCCCAAGGCTGAGGCAAGTGGATCACTGTGAGTTCCAGGACACCCTTGGCTATGTTGTGAGCGCAATGCCAGCCTGTACTACATAGCAAGACCCTGAATCAAAAAGAAGAAACCAAAGGGAAAACAAATGTGAGAACTCATGAACCCAGGCAGAGACGTTCTGACATTCCCCAGGACCTGGCTCCTCAGGTCTTTCTGGTAATGTCCTTCAGGTAAGAGAGGAAAACAGGCGCTCTGGGCAGGTCTAGGAATGCAGGCTGAATAATTTCCATAAATTTTTCAATCTTCTCCCCACTGCCTAAAAAATTCAGGAAAATCCCTCATTTCATGCTGTAACAGCATTGTGCTGATTTACTGTGGAAAGTTTCAACCACTTTGCAGCTTAAACAACACTTTGATGTCAAACTCCAGGAAGATCTGCCTTTGTTTCTCATCAGGCTCAGGTGCCCCTGGAGGTGGGGGCTCACTGCACCCTCCCACAGACACGGCTGAAAACCACAGAAGTCATTTAAGGTAGATTCAAGCCCGTACAAGATAACTCTTGAGGACAGTAGGATCCTAGAAATAACTCAACAGTTCATCAAGGGGGAACCAGTTAAACAAATTATATTCACATAATAGAACACTATGGTATTTTTAAAAAGTGGGCTCAGACTGTACAGGTAAGGAAATCTCTATAAGGTAACATTGGACATAAAAGAGCAAAATGCAGCCTAACATGGTCAGTGGATTCCCATTCACATGTACTTTAAAGGGACCCTTCCCTTCCTACCTGTGCTTGCACAGGTTGAGAAGTGACCCGGAAGTGTATATAATAAACTCCTCGACAGTGAGTAGCTCTGGGGGAGGGGACTGGGAATATAGGGGCGGGGGAGGTTGGAATACAGGGCCTTGCAGAGGCCAGGCAAGTGCTCTTCCACAGAGCCACGCCCCAGCCTGTTCTGGGGATGGGAAGGGAGGGAATTTATTTGTCATTGCATACCTGTTCATACTGTTTGAGTTTATAGCCCATACATTATTACTTTTTCCAAAAAAAAAGAAATAGTTTAGTGAATTTTGAACTGTTCAACAAAAAGTTCAAAAATACTATTTAAGAAAAACAAAATTTGAGCTTCTGAGTAAAGTGGCATGTGCCTATAATCCCAGCACTTGGGAGACTGAGGCAGGAGGATCAGAAATTTGCGTCCAGCTTGGGCAACTTAGTGACTTGGTGAAACTCTGTCTCAAAATAAGAAAGAAAAAAGGGGTTGGGATGTAGCTCAGTGCAAAAGCTAAATCCCAGGTTACCCTTCCCTATGAAATAAAATAAAACAAAATAAAAGGAATGACTTCGGTGATATTTGGAAAGAAGAAAGAGCTGGTAACTAAGGAACTAGCTGAGTGTATTTGGAGAAAACCAGAATGTGGGAAAGACAGTGAGTTTATTTTAGGGTACACTGGGAATCCTGCGCCACTGGACTAGTGACGACCCATAGAAATGAAAATCTAGAATTTACAATGATCAACAATCACTTCAACCTACTGATGGCAGCTTACCAAATTCTAACTGAATAAAGCAAGAAAAGTGATCAACTTTCTGGGTAGAGAAGAATTAATGCAGCAAGACTGAGACTGCTGCCCTTAGAAGGCCTGCTTCCCACGGATGGTCCCGGTGTCTATGTCTGGGAACTGGCTGGTGTCTGGGAACTCGCCTGTTGAGCAGCTCCCTGCACGGATAGGAAGCTTGCCCTAACTAAAAAGGGTGCTCACTGTGCCCACACCATTCATGCAAACATAGGTTTCTGGGGAATACTTGTTTTCTTTCTAGAAGCATGGGCTTTTGCAACACAGATCATGCCTATGTGACAAGTCCCATGGCACAGCTTGGGCATTGAGTCTCGAGTAAATGTCCCCAGTAGGCAACATCTGATGTGAGTTGTCACAATTTGTGTGGGACTTTGGGAATGGTCCCTGGGAGCCGGCTCCTGGTTTCCTGTGGACATCTTCCGTGCACCTTCCCACTTTGATTTCACTTTGGATCCTATCCCTGGAGTGAATCTTACCTGTGAGTACAACTATATACTGAGTCTTGTGGGTCCTTCTAGCAAATTAAAGCCTGGAGTGGACTTGGGCATCTCTGACACATCTTTCTGTGGGGTGGAGGTGAGGTGGAAGAGATACTCAAAATGTGCATTGCAGGGCCTCTTGGTAGTCATCCCTACCCGTCTCTCATTCTCTTACAGTTCCAAATGAAGACATCATTTTTAAATGTTTAAGAAAAGCCTGGAGCCTCTCATAAAAAGCAGATGTTGCAAGGGAGGCGTGAGCCTGCGGCTGCACTGGCTGTGCCTGACGGCTCTGTGGTGAGCCCCAACCCGAACGGCTCATCTCCTCAAGCTGAGCAATATATATGGCGTGACCAGATGGCCCGTAAGTGCCTAGTAATTCTGATGGTCTATGACTCTGCAATTTCTCCATGGTGGAATGGTTTGGGATGATCCCGAGACAAATCCCAAACAAGAAAACAAAGACTGACGATCACAAGCCTGCTAAAGGAAGCACAGGGCGAGTCCTCCAGCCCTGGCCGGATTCCGGACTGGCCCCAATTAAACAGGGCGATGAGTGAAGAGTGATGCACCCAAGACTTTGGTCTTCATTATCCCCGAGCTGACCAGTTTGGGCATCTGCTTGCTCTCTCAGCCAGGCCCTGGCTCCAGGGTCTCAGTCACAAAGGAGCGGTAGGGAGGGGCTGCTGGGACAGGCAATGGTTCCTTTTTGAGAATTGAGGAAGGACAGAAGGGAGTTGCTGGCCTTTTTATTCTCTACATTACAGAAGTTTTTGTTTTGTTTCCTGCCACCCACTTTGTAAGATGTTACCATGAGCTAGTGTAGAGAACAGAGTTTGGCAAACCCGCAATTGTTAATCCTCACCATCCAAGGGACGGAGCTGTTTCCTACAGCTTCCACGCTGGCCACCTTGTTTTCTCTTTTGATTCTTTCCAGGACACTCGTCAGTCCTACCAGGAAAACCTAGTATCACCAGTTTTAAAAGCAACTGCCCTACTAGCTACAAATGGGAGAAGTTATTGGATTGGGGGGGAACAGCAGGTACTGCTCACACCCAGCTTCATACCTGCTATGAAGTAGGTTATTGTTTTCCTACAGTTACAGGAACCACCTACACCTCTGTAAGACTCAGTCCTCTCTTTTTTAGAGATACAATTATCTGCATTTAGCCTTGTCTAGAATCTGGGTCTTTCTCCTGGCAGTTTCCTAAGAAATCTCTATTTGCTTCTTAGTGTCACCCAAATTCTATTTCAGCTCAGCCTAAAACAGCCTCTCTCTATACCATGACTTTGCAAAACATCTCTAGTTCTGGGTGGTTAAGATCCAGAAAACCTTGGCATCAAATGCTCCTATAGAGCAAAATATCATAAATGAGATTAAACTAAAAGCAAAGAATGAAAGGTTCTTGCCCTAGTATAAATTACTGTAGTTACGGCGGTGGTCTAACGTGGTGGAAGGCCAAAGTGAGAATGCTTACCACTTCCCGCTGCTTCTTCTTCAGCCCTAATTGTAACTCCCCTTCCTGTTTGCATGCACAGAGAATTCCCACTGGTTCCTCACACGTCATCAATATCCACTCCATGCGCCACTTCAATCAGAGGTCATATAACCCTCTCTCTGCCTCTCTGTATCTAGTCGAGGGAGAGAGCCCAGCTGCCATAGGTTGTGTGCTCCTTTCCACGTCCTCAACTCAATAAACTTGTTCATTTTGTACTTTTTGCTTCTCTATTGCACCAGAATACTCTAACAAAGAGAGTTTTTATTTGGGTATGGAACAGATTTACAAACCAGGAAACACAGGTTCAGTTTGGAACGGAAGCAGTTTTCCATCGAGAGGAAGACTGGGTTTCTAAAGGAAGTGAGGGAGTAGTGGGGGAAGTGAAGTAACTGATTTTGAACCAGTTTCTATGGGGCCCGACAGTTGCGCCAGCTGTTCTGAGTGAGTTGAGATTGGTGCTGAGGGCCCATTCACATATAAAGTATCATGATGGGTTGCCAGGGGGACACTGCCAGGGATTTATCAGTAGGTAATAAGTCTTTCAGGACAGCCAGCAAAGAGCGGAAGTCTGAGGATTGGAAACTGTCACAACCTGCTGTCTTATAAACACATTCTTTCCAAACAGCATTCATTATCTGGAAGCTAAAGATTGTCTCAGCCTGTCTGTGTGTCACCTACGGCCTGTTAAGCACCGTCCCTGAGACTCACAGAGAACCCCATTCTCTCTCCCCTGACCAAACTGCAGCATCTTGACTTTTATTCCCATAGGACTTCGGACAGGTCATGTAATCTCTCTGAGCCTCATTTTCCTCACTGGTAAAATAGGACAGATAGGAGGAGGAAATGTAATTATTCACGCACCACACTGGCCTTGTATCCATCACATGACAAGTGAGGAATAAAAGGTGGCCGCTTCGATTATATGACTTGCCTTCCATTAATGAGGCTTTTGGGATCTGTTCTCCTTAATCTTTGAAGCGCAGGTTTTGGAGACTCTCACATTGAAAAAAAGTATTGACTTTTCCTTCCTCTTTCTGTTTCATCTTTCATTAATGCAGTACTTATTTCTTCTTTTTTTTTTCCTGACAGAGTCTTGCTATGGAGTTGGAGCTGGCCTTGAACTCGCTTTGTAGCCCAGGTTGGTCTCTAACTCGAAATGATCCTCCTGCCTCAGCCTCCTGAGTACTGGGATTACAGGCGTGTGCCATCACACTTGGCTTTTACTTCCTCTTTTCTTATCTCCTTGTGAATTATCCTCTAAGACATCTGAGTCGTGCAGGCACTTCTGGCCTTGGCTTAGTAAACTGATTCTAATTATACTCTCTGCTTCTTCCTTACCCACCCCTTCTTAACATCTCATCTGTCCATATTCATGGAGGAACCTGCAGACCACGGGCCACACGTTCATGTCTGATAAGACACATTAATCATTACCTAGCAGTTAATGATTAATGAAAGAATCCAGGAAAAAGTTTGTTTCCTGATTTAGTTCCAAGTTTATAATATCTGTAAGAAAGGCATAAGGCCAACTGAGATATCTATAACCCGTTTTCTTTTTTGACCATGAACCACACACTATTTGGGTACTTCTTTCTTTCTAAAGTCTTTTCTGTTCAACTTTTCATCCCTTCTGCTGGAATAATGATGATCATATGACATTGTCTAGTTGTACAAAACCCCTGTCACAAATCTAACTCCAAGGCTCTTAGACAAGAGAGGCCTCGCTGGTATGGGCTGAAACAAGAAGAAAAAACAAGATGGTGATGACCGGTGGTCCTGGCTAGCCCCATCTTTGATGAAAGGAGGTGGCTGGAGGACCTGCCCGGAAGGTAGAGTGGGAAAGGCTGCCACCGAGGAGATCAAGCTGAGGGAGGAGCACAAGCAGCTCCAGGAGGAGTGCCACCGGGAGCACGCGAAGGTGCTGGCGGACAGACAGGAGGCATGGAGGAGGCAGGTGAGCTGGACCAGCTAGTGCCAGCCAAGACTGAGTCAGTGCAGTACGACCACCCCAAGCACAGGGTCACTGTGACCACCATCAGCGACCTGGATCTCTCAGGCCACAGCCTGCGCAAGGGGCTGAAGACCAATTGAAGGAGGAGGTGCTGTCCTGGAGAAGCCAACCGAGGCCTTAGCCAGGAAGTCCAAAGATCCCCTGCTGTCTCAACGGCTCTCCAACCTCACAGCATCACTGAACATGCACAGCCACAAAAAGATGAAGCGGAAATGTTGGCCCGGGACTCCAGCAAGAAGCCCACCTGCACCAGTAAGACGCAGCACCACTGACTGTGGGGAGCGAGCCCAAGGCCCAGGGCTGTCACAGCATGGCTGTCCCTGCAGCCCATCCACATGAGAAGGTGACCCTGTGGCCTGAACCTGGGGAGCCAGGACCTCTGAGTCCCAGACTGTTGGCCATCCACTCTCAGGGTTACCAGGGGCGAACCCCACAGGGAGCCTGCAGAGCCAGCTCGGCGTCTCCCCTAGCGTTCCCCGCCAGGCACATGTCACACATGCACACATGTTTGTCTATCCTGGCCTTGACACCATGTGCCACAGGGAGGCTCTGGGCTGAGGGTCCATCCGCTGTCATCCCCAGCAGTTTCCCTGAGGGCACAGTGAGGGCATGCTGGGACTCAGCGTCCCCCTGCTGCTCTGGCGAGCCAACACTGGGCACGGCAAGCACAGAACACATGCCTCTAAGCCCAGCTCAGGGCTGTGGCCTTTTGTCCCTGCCACTTCCTTGTCCTCTGCTCAGGGTCAGGGAGATGACCCCAGAGGCTGAGGTGAGACTCTGGGCAGTGCCTCCCTCCCACAGTGCTGGCACTCCTGGCTGCACCCCTCCTTGACTCTCCAGTGTCACTTAGGGACATCGGGGCTGTTGTGTTTATTGTTTATTAAATCTCATTCACCCCTCAAAAAAAATCTAACTCCAAAGTAAGGCAATGGAGGGCTCCTAAATGTTTGATTCAAAAAGCTGTAAGGTTTAGCCATTGGGGAAATGTGAATCAAAACCACAAGGAAATACCACTTCACTAAGATGGTGATCATCAAACACAAACAACAGCGCTCATATAATAAGAGCTAGCCAGGTCATGGAGGAGTTAGGGCTCTCCTACATTGTTGGCAGGAATGTAAGATGGTGCAGTGATTTTGAAAATCAGATCAACAGTCAAAATGTTAAACACAAGTCAGGCGTGGTGGTGCACATCTGTGATTACAGCACTCCTCAAGGCCGAGACAGGAGGACAGCAAGTTCAGGTCCAGTCTGAGCAACCTGGAGACCTAGTGAGACCCTGTTTCAAAATAAAAAATTAAAAAGGAACCTCAGTGAAACCCAGCAAGAAGGCCCTGGGTTCAGTGCCCAGTACTGCAAAAGGAAAAAAAAAAAAGAACTAAGCATTATCCTATGATCTGCCAATTTCACTAGCAGGTATAAACCCAAGAGAAATAAAACATACATTCACACAAAAATGTGTGCGTGAGTATTCGTATTAGCATTATTCATAATGCTATGCTCAAAAATTAGAAATAACCGAGACGAGCAATAACCAGTAGGTGGATAAAATGTGAAACAGTCAGACAATAGGATGTTACTTGGTGATAAAAAGGAAGACAGAACCTATCTAAACTAAAACATGGTGAACCTTGAAAACATTGTGCTGAGTGAAAGAACTCAGGCTCAGAGGGCAGCATATTGTATTGTCTGTTTTACGTGAAATGTGCAGAATAAGCAAATTCATAGAGAGCGATAGGAGATTAGCATTGGCCTGGGGCTGAGGAGGGTTGGATACAAATGGGAGTGACTACCGGTTAGAACAGGGTTTCTTTTTAGGGTGATGACAGGGCTCTAAAATCAGTCATGGTGAGAATGGTAAAACTCTGGATATTCAAGAAAATAAAACAAAACAAATCTGAATTGCAGCTGGATCTGATGGTACATCCTTGTAATCCCACTTACTCAGGAGGCTAAGGTAGGAGGACTGAGAGTTTGAGGCCTGGGCAATTTGGAGAGATCCTGCCCACCCCCCAAATAAGCAAGGCTGGTAGTTGTAGCTCAGGAATCTCTGGATTCAATACCCAGTGCCAGTGAACAAAAACCCTACAAAAGGACATTGAATTGTTTGTACACTTTAATTGCATGAATTGCTGGTGTGTGAATTTTATATTTAAAAATTTTATATTAAAAATAGAAGCAGCACAGGATCTTATTTTGATAATAAAAGCTAAAGGTCAAGGGGGCTGGGGATTTAGCTCAGAGGCACAAGCACCTGCTTGACGAGTGTGAGGTCATGAGTTTGATCCCTGGTACCAAAAAAAAAAAAGGTTAAAAGTTAAAGGTCAAAAGATAGTTTGAATAACTACAAATTCCTGGGTGAAACCTCTCATCATTGTGACACACAGCTGGTGATATATGCTGTAGGGAGGTCACTGTAAGAAAATCCAATCCTACAGCAGAGATAAAGTGGATCATCTAAGGTGGGTGTGGTGGTGTGTGCCTATATTCTCCATGAATTTGAGGCCAGCCTGTGATACACAGTGAGCTCAAGGTCAGCCTGTAATACACTGCAAGGCCTTGCCTCAGAAAACAAACAACAAAAAAGTAGATCATCTAAAAAGATACCACTGTGCTTAAACTGCCTGAAAGTATTCTATAAACCAATCCAGATTGTTCAGGAAGAATATTTATGAGGTAAAAGATATCTGAACTCAGTGCCAAATGGCAATGGAACCAAGTAAAGATATTATTGGCATATCTTGTGTGCTCACACCCTGTGAACAGCCCATAGGTCATTCCAGTCCCTGTCTAGGATTGTTTGTAGTCTCTGATTTAGCACTTTACTCATACCATGGCAACAAAACCCAGTTTATCCATCTGTCTCAAATGTTCTTTTACCATGACTAAACAGCCAAAGTAGAAGATGGTGTTGCTATAGTTGCTATAGTCAGTAATAACCAACTGACAGACCATAATAATAAGGCCCACTGACAATGGCAACCAGCCATTGTACCAAATGTATAAGGTCTGTATGGAGGAACCATAAACATTTTACTGATGAACATAAAAGAGAAGACCCCAAAAAATGGATGCTATTCCATGTCTGAAGATGGGGAGATTCAGTACTGAGAAGAAACTGGTCTCTAAATTACTCTATTGGTTTAATATGATTCCAAGCAAAATCCTAGGGGAAGCATGTGTTTGTGAGTGTGCATACACGGGCACATGGGTGCCTGTGAGTGTGTGTGTACATAGAAGCATGTCTTCAGGGTTGGGAACACAACTTGGACAAGTGGATTCTCAACTCTTCTTGCATTAGACTATAGCCAAGGATTTTGCAAAGAACAAGGATAATGAGGTAGGATGAAGGAACCTTTTCTACAGAACAGAGTGCAGGAATAAATTCCTGAATTTATAAGGAATTTGTATATAGTGTTGAGACACTGGCCTGCTGCTGGGGAGGCGCTAGAAGCTTCTCCGTGGCATAGAAAGCTTGTATGAGACACATACAAGAATTCAAACACCAAGACATCTAAAGATCAAGTCCAGGTCACATGGTAGTTACAGAATAAATCATCATGTAAGGCTGATTTGGAAACTATTGTACTAATCCACACTGGGTTAAAACCTCAAGCAGAGCATGTATGTTTAAGTGTGTAAGACAGATAACTATATTACTAAGTTTTTGTTGGGTTGCTGAACAGAACTGTTTGTAGTCTCACTGTTTGAATGCAGTCTCACTGTTTGTGTGCTTTAATTTTGTAACTTGAACAACAATTTCTAATATGACAGCATGTAATTTATTAACTAGTGATTTCTTGCTGTTTATTTTTTTTGAAATTTTGCATTATTTCTACTTTTTTCTGTTTTGCTTTTTTTCTCTTTAAATAAAATTTTTTTTTAAAAAAAACCTCTAGCAGAGGAGAATAACGCTGTCTTGGCTGGCAAATTTCTACAACCTTCTATGCGTCTTCAAGGGACAAGGTGGGCCATCTTGAACATGACAACTTGCCACAGAGGCTTCCTTTGCTTGAGGAAAGGACTACTATGACTGACTAAATGCTGAGTGTCTAATATTGGCTGACTCAGGACCTTGCAGGGGTGTGGCCTTCCATGACTCTCCACTTGAAAAAGTGCGAAATTATCTCCCACACTCTGTTACCAAAAAGGAATTCCAAGTAAATTAATCTGCTGATGTAACAAGCAGCTTTGTGGAATGTCATTTGCTTAAATATTTGTAAAAAGTATATCAAGATATATACAGATATATATGTAATATTCATTATAGCAATATTTCTCTTGGCCAAGAGATTAGAAAATGGTCATTATGATAATAGCTGATACAGGTCCAGAACTTATTATCTGAGCCTGGCTCTGCTTGAAGCTCTTTACAGAGTTCCTCATGTGATCTTCTCTATAATTCTATGAGATGTAGGCAGTTCTGTCATTTCCATTTTAGAGACAGGAAAACAATAGCATGGAGAGATTATGTTAGTATCTGAAATTACATAGCTGGGTTTGAATTCTATGTCTAACTCCAAAGCTCTTAATTGGTACTCTTCCTCAATCCAAAGGTCCATCATTCATTCATTCATTCATTCATAAAATATTCATTGAGCATTATCAAGTTCTAGTGCCTGTGCTAAATATTAGAGACACAATGCTTAGCACCCAACTGAGTTTACAACCTAATGGGGGAGGTGGGGTAAAAAATGCAGAACTATAAACCATGATGAAGGCAAGGAAGAAAGAATTCATTGTGCTTTTTTATAATGTAATTTAACAGGTCCCACAATGAAATCCAGGGATAGAGGAAGGCTTCCTCAAAGAAATAACATCAGGTCTGAGCTCTTAAGGGGGAGTAGGATGAGACAAGATGTGCGTGTGCGTGTGTGTGTGTGTGTGTGTGTGTGTGTGTAATGTATCAGTGAAGGGAAAAGCTTATGGAATGGCTTTGTGTTAGAATGGAATGTGGTATAGTCACTTTGGTGGATTAACTAATGGTCAATTTGTTGTTTTTTGTTTCTTTTTTTTTTTTTGTACCAGGAATCAAACTCAGGACCTCATGCTTCCCGGATAGGCACTGTGCCACTAAGTTAAATCCTTAGCTCTTACTAATGGTCAACTTGTAACACCCAGTGAACTGAATCAGAGTGGTTCTGGGTGTGGGAGGCCCACCTGAGGACTGTCGCCCACAGCATAAAGGGAGAACTGGAGAGGAAGATGTGAGCTGTTGATCCTCCTGGAGAAGCTTGTCACACTGGTTTTCCTATTCTCATCATCGGAGGAGCTCAGGTCCTCACTGTTGCTGAAGATGACTGTGGTTCTTTTGGGGGGAGTTCTCATCCTAAGTGTTGCTTCACTTCCTGGCTCCAGTGTACCTCCCTCAGCCCGCTGGCAGAATTTCTAGCTTCCACCACTGACCTTTGGGCCTTCCCAGTGCAAATCCTTAATACAGACTTGCATGAAACAGGGTCATGTGCTCTAGGCCTCCAGCTGGACTTGTGGAGGACATTGGGGGATCTAGGTCTTCAGATAAACTCATGCAGGATGTTGCCGTGGGATCTGGGCCCTCAGTTACATTCTTTGTATCTCTAGGCTGTGAACAGATCTTCTGCACTATTGCATGTGACTCTTTGGGTGATTATTATGGAATAATCCTATAAATTATGTGTCTTGTGTTAAATCTATTCCCTGTAAAACCTGACTACAAGTCATTTATGCCAGTTACTATTTTTATTTTTACTTTAAAGAGAGTAAAACCAAGCAAAATAAAACAGAATAAAGCCAATAGAAATAAAACAGTGTAAGTGACACAGGACTTCAAAATGATATGGAATCAACAATGGTTACCATAATGCCTCTTGTCTTCAAAATAGCTGCCCATACCTTTGGACATAGTAAAAATCAAACAAAACAAAACACAATAGAACCAATAAAAACAAGACAAGGAACACAATAAAGTAATTCAAAACAATGTAACAGAAATCCAAGATAAATTATGCTGACCATAATATATCTTGTTATCTTTGAAATAGCTGCCCATGTCATTGGATATAATAAAATCAAACAAGGCAAAACAGAATAACCCTCCCAAATCGTAATGATACAGGACTTCAAAACCAGATAACAAGAAATTAACAATGGCTACCACCTTTAGAAGGAGATGCTACATCCCATAGATGCTACATTGTGTATTGTTACTCTCTGAATAGATGATCAGACTGCTAGCTTTAGAACTGTAAAGTCAGTGAAACACAAAACACTACAAGCATTAAATTGTATTTTTCCTCAGTAGCTATCATCACAGTCTGTGTTTCTCCAGATCAGCTGGTTGCTTACAGGGGTTGGAGGTTGGATCTTCTTGTCTCCCAGCCCATATACCAGAGGAAGCTAGTATCCGGTTCTCCCTGCAGCAGCCCCCGTATGGTGTTGACTTTCAGGGAGGGCTTGCTTCTTGACTTCTTGTTCTCTTCCCCCACAATCCACCTATGCAAGTTAGTATAAACACAGTTTTAGGACTCTGGTTTCCAAGAAACCTACATTTACCATCCCTTTTCCCATCAATGGAATCTTAGATCTTGGGAAAGTGGAGGATTAAGGCAGTTTGGGCCACATCAGAAATGCCTCTAGGGGTTGGGAGGAGAGGAGGGCCACACACATTGCAAGGGCTGGGCTGAGCTTACTGTGCATTTTCAATGCAAATAGCAGCTTTGGTAACACATCTACAGGATGGAATCACTTTAGTCTGGTTGAGAGGGAAGCCACCCATCATGACCAGCACTTCAAACATGCTTCCTTCTAGAAAGGAAAGACAAAGACAGAAGGGTATAACCAATGACCAGAGACAGAACTCAGTTCCAAAGGTATACACCAGGGCTCAGCTGGGAGGGCCCAGCTGCTCACAGAGTCAGGTAAGAGGCCATCTCAGGTCTGGTCCCCCCACCCTCCCACTCCACCCACCACTGCAGCACAGCAAGATTCTCATACTCACTTCCCCACTCAGGCTTGAGGGCTCCCTGCAGGAGCAGGAGCAGGCCCAGGCTAGCAGGCTTTAGGCATTCCAGGGAAATACTGTACGTGTGTATCTCAGGGGGCCTGAAATGGATTTTGGAATAAGAAGCAGCACAACTAAAAAACATAACATAATACTTAGGAAAAGCAAAGCATATACATATAAAAAGATCAAATTCTACATAAAATATATTATGAACATAATCATATAAAACAAACCAGCCAAAACACTATACATAGTAAAAGGACTAGAGAAAAATATGTAAATTATGTTTGCCTCTCAAGAGTGGAATTATATAGGATTTGCCTTTTCTTTTTATAGTCCCCAAAGTTCTAAAATAAATGTGGACTACATTTGTGATGGTGAGATAATAAACTTTACTTAAATCCACTCATTCATTAATTCAGTCTCTGCTATTGAGCTGATACTACACCAGGTACACTTCTAGGCCCCAGGGATTCAATAGTGAGAGTGTGTTTAGCATCTCAAGAACTTGCAAGGAACTTGTGACTGAGGAAGAGGGAAGGAAGAGGCTGACGATAGTAAGATCACGTAGGCCCTTGTGGAGCATAAAAATTTTGGATGCTATTCTAAATAGGATGAAATAGAACAGTAAAGCAAGGCTTAAATGCGTTGGAGGGGAGACAGCCAGACAGGACCCAAGTGCATGGCTCCCGTGCTGCGCTAGGACTTGAGCGGCGACTGAGGACTCAGGCTGGGTGCACTGGGCAGGGGCAGTAAAATGCAAATGGACCCAAAGATGAGCAGGATTCTCACACGTGGACCTGCCGCAGCCTGCCTAGCGCTTCCACCCTTTCCCTCCCCACCCTCCCTCTTTTCCTTCCTGTCTTTGTTTCTGTTCTCTCTCTGTTTCTTCCTTTCTGGTACTAGGGTTTGCAGTCCTAGGCAAGTGTCATCCCACTGAACTATACAGCCTCAGTCCTTTTTATTTTATTTCCATCTTAAGATAGGAAAGCAAATGAAATCCTACTCAGTGAGCTGCCTGGAACTTTCAGTTTCTCCACCTTCTTCCCCTCTTTCTCATTCTCCGATTTTCTCCTCCTCCTCATCCCTCTCCCTCTCTGCCTCGCTCTGTTTTCCTCTTCCTCTTCTTCCTTTTCCTCTCCCTCCACTTCTCCTCTTTCTTCTTCTGTTTACTTTTCCATTCTTCGCAATGCAGTGTCAAGCAAGAGCTCCTAGGCGTCAAGTACAGGCCTTTGATTGAACACAGCGGGACCATCAGTTGTGTGTTCTCCAGCGATGACTGGGGCCTGGTTCCTCAAGTCATTGTACAACAGTGTGATTTTAAAGTGCTTCAGGGACATCAGGTCAGCTGTGAGTGTCACTCAACAGACAATTATGGTATAAGGGGCGAGGGAAGAAGGGAAGCAAAGAGGAGGTCAGAGGGGTTCTTGTTTCAGGTCCTCCCAACAAACAGAAGGAAACATGCGCCCCACATTACAGACTCCCAGTCTAGTAACAGCGGCCCAGATCTAACTCCAGTCCCTCTATACCACCTGGTGCGCCTGGCAGTACCAGCAGGGGGTAGTTTGGGAGTCCTGCAGAAGTCTTGCAGCAGTGTGATCCTTCCCTGCTGGGCCTGAACTTCCATTCCTCCCCACCACGGGGGCCCTGGAGCAGTGGTAGCACTGCATGAGCCATACCAGCAGCCATACCCAGGAAACCGCGTCATCCCCAGAACCCCAAACTACCTGCCCCCCGCCCTGGTATGGGAGTAGCTATGGGTCACAGACCAAAGGGATTCTGCCACTACATGTACCTGGATTAAGGTGCCTCTTTATCCTCATGGGCCTAAGACTCTGACCCTAACAGAGAGATGCTAATAACCCTGACCTGAGAAAACCCTCAGCACCCTAGAGGCCTATGGAAAAATCAAGAACCAAAAAAATCACAAATTGAGCATGAAAGATCAGTCAACTGGTGCCAATCAAGATAAATTAGATGCTGGAATTATCTGACAAGGATTTTAAGACAGTTGTCATAAAACTTTTTCTACAATTGATTATATAGTCTTGAAACAGAGAAAAAATAGAAAATCTTAGTAAAAAATAGAAGTGGCCCCCCCAAAAAAGGAACCAGTGAAAATTACAGAATTAAAAATATAATAACCAAAATAAAAATCTCTCTGGGTGGTCTCAATATTAGAGCAATGACAGGATAAAATCAGTGAACTGGAGGACAGATCCACAGAACTCAGCCAATGAGAGTGACAGAAAAATTAGAAGAGATGAGCAGAGCCTCTGGGGTTATGGAAAAATAAAAAAGGCTACATTTACACCATTGGAGTCACAGCAGAGAGGAAGAGAGGCTAAGAGGGTATTCAAATCGATAAGGGCTGAGCATTTTTCAAGTTTGGCAAAGGCTCAAACCTACAGAGTTAAGAGGCTGAGATAACCCCAAAGAGGATGCGACAGTTGATTTTGTCAACCTTATTTGTTTCAGAGCCACGTAGGGGATCAGTAAAGCACACTTCCCTGTCTACCTGGGTGGGTTAGAGAAGTGTGACACTGGTACTATGTCTGGTTTATGGCCCCTTCCCCTTGGCACTGTTCACCTGCTCTGCTTTCTGGCCACTAGGAACTGGGCAGCTTGACTCCACCAATACTTTTCACCATGAGGCTTCTGCTTTGGAGCCAGCTGGCTTGGACTGAACCTTTTGAAACTATGAGCCTAATTATACCTCTCCTTTAAATTGTAAGTATTGGGCATAATATCCCAGTAACAAGAAAGCTGACTAACACGGAAAACTGATACCAGAAAAGTGGTGTCTTTTTTGTGACTATACTTAACCTGTGGTTCAGAATTCTTTAAATACAGTTTGGAGAAATTTGAAGATGCAGTTATAGAAGTTCTAGAATGTTGTAAGTTGAGTCTCATTGGCTATTTTGGTCAGAACTCAGAAGACCAGCTTATAGGAATCCAGACAGTAAAGCCTAGGCTTACTAAGTTTCAGTTAGGAAAAAAGACCCTGCTGGGAATTGGATTCAAGGCCTGCATATTACATTGTTGGGGAGGGGAAAGTCTACATTGTACCGATGCCCTGAGGTTTTGCAGGAGACTGTGTTTAAAGGTGATGGACTTGATAGCGATGAAGCCTGTGTTTTCAAGGACATTTAAGTGATGATGGACTGAGGAAATTTCAAGAGTTTAGCATTCAGACTGTGGCATGGGTACTGCTGGCTGCTTTTAGATAGACTTACAGTGAGAATTAGGAGCAAAAAGCAGAGCAAAAATATTTGAGAAACAAATTTTGACACTAAAAGGACCAGGTGTCAAGTTGGGGCCAGTGGATATGTGGGTGCTGAAGATATTAGTGCCATTATGGAGACACCAAATACTTTGAGCTGGGACAAGAAGAAAGATGACCTGAAGTAGCTCAGGAATTGACAAGACTCCACCTATCATAGGCTTAGGGGTACAAAAATGTAAACCTTTTGTTTGAGTAGAGAGCCCCTGTGTATCCTGCTCAAAATGCAACCTAGAGAACTGGTTGTCTGGGACTCATTTCACTGTGCCCAGCCATTCCAGGCAGTCAGAGGCTGTTACAGCCATGGTCCAAGGGGGCCTGACTATGGCTTCAGGTGGCAATAGACCTTGAGGTCTTCCATGTGATGCTGGTTGTTCAGGCATGCAGAATACAAGAAGTCATGGAGTCTTCCCCCTCAGATTTCAAAGAAAGGCCTGGGAAGCCAGGCAATGCACTTCTGAGAGGAGGGTGCATGAAGCCATAGTGCACTGGAGACTCCAGAACATCACAGGTGTCAGGAATGTGAAACACCTGCTAAGAAAAGCCACAGGTGGTGAGTACAGTTAGCCAAGAGAAAGGCCATGTGGGCTGCAACCACCAAGGCCACAGGTGTGGGGCTACCCAAGCCCTTTGGAGCTCAATCCCACCACCTTGTGCCCTGGGTGTCACACACGGAGCTACAGAACTATTTGTCCTGGTAGGTTTTAGTCTTGCTTGACCCAGTTCTGTTCTTCCTTTCTGTTTCTCCTTTTTGGGATGGAAATGTTTGCCTTGTGTCATTGTGTATGAGGCTAGGTAACTTGCCTTTTGAATGATACAGAGATTCACAGAGAAGAGTTTGCCTTGAATCTTGAGAGACTATGACTTGGACTTTTGAGCAGTTCTGAAATCGTTGAGACTTTAGAGGAAGACTTTAAATTTTTGGTTATAGATAGGATAGCAAAATGAATGCTTATTTGGAGAGTAAGTATGGTTTAAGGAGAAATGTTTTGGTATCAAGTTGACAAGAGGTAGACTCTGACAAATAGGTTTATTGATTTGCTTCAGAGTCATTTAGAGGATTAGTAAAGCAACAGTTCTAGTTGTGGTTAGGCGAGTCATGGAGTCATGACTTTAGGGTCTATTTAAACTGGGCATGGTGGCACTGTAATCCCAGCACTCGGGAAGCTGAGGCAGGAGGATGGCTTGAGTTTGAGGCTAGCTTGGGCTACATAGTGACTTCAAAGCCAGCCTGAACCACATAGAGAAACTGTGTGTGTAAAAAAACCCCAAGAAACCAAAAAACATGCCGGGTATGGTGGCACACATCTGTAATCCAAACAGGAGGCAGGAGATTAGTGTGAGTTTGAGGCCAGCCTGGCCTACATAGCAAGTTCAAGGCCATCCTGAACTATACAGTGAGACTTAGAAAAAGAAAAAAGTGTCTGTGTGTAAAGTATATCTATTCATAAGAGGATAAAATTGATAAAATTTACTATCAATATGAATTATCTCTAGCATTATGGAGATAAATTAATTTTTTCAGTACTTTCGTTTTCCTCATATTCTACAAAAATTTTACTTCTGTAACCAGAAGACAATAGTTTCATTTTTATGTTAAGAATTTTACTCTCGGTCACCATGGCAACAGCCTACCTCTTGCGGTCCTTTTCTCCCTCCATCCATCTTGCCATCCCCTGTGTTCTCAAAAGGTCACATTCCACTGCTCTCAGCTTTTCTGGCCCTAACATGTTCCTGCCTCTCCTCTTCATTACTTCAGCCTTGATACAAATCAAGATTCTTCTTTCTTCTTTCTTTTCAGTAGGCTGAGACAAGGTAGCATTTTCCAAATTCAAACGGGAAATTAGGAAATTTCAGCATACACTGGCAGCAGCAAAAATGCTGTGGTAAGATGGCGTCATTTTGCTCACCCTGTAGCTGTCCACGCCCATGTAGTCATAGTGGCTGCTGAGCACTTGAATTGTGGCTGTTCTAAATGGTGACATGCTGCGTGTATAAAATGTACATCAAAGCTGGGCGTGGTGGCGCACACCTATAATCCCAGCACTCGGGAGGCTGAGGCAGGAGGATTGTTGTGAGTTCAAGACTGACCTGGGCTAAAAAGTAAGCTCAAGGGCAGCCTGGACTGCACAGTGAGACCCTATGTAAAAAAAAAAAAATTAAAATTAAACTATACATTAGATTTCGTAACCAAAAGAGTATAAAATATCTCATTAATAATTTTGTATTGATCACATAATGAAATGATTTTGGCTATACAGGGCTTAATAAAACTTTCTAAACATTTATTCCCTTTGGTTTCTTTTTCTTTCTTTTTAAAACCTTTCTAGAAATGTAACTACTGGGCTATTTAACCTTATATATGCGGATCCTTCTGTACGTCCACTGGATAGTGCTGCCCCAATCCTTTTTTCCTTGTCTGCCTCTACCAGAAAGGTTATACAGTGAAGTACAATATCCATGTCCAGGACCTCTGTCATCTAGGGATGGTCATATGACACAGCTCTGGCCAACGGGAAGTCAGCTGGGGTGAGGATGATGTGGATCCTGAGACAGCTTTTGCTTCCCTAATAAAAAGAGACACACCACACCTCTGCAGGCTTTACAATGACAAAAACCCAAACACTGACAACACCAAATGCTGGTGAGGATGTGGAGTAACAGGAACTCTCACTGATGGTGGGAACAAGCAGCTGCACAACTACTTTGGAAGACAATTTGGTGACTTCTCATAAAACTAAACATGCAATTGTAATCCTTCTTTTTGGTACTTACCCCAAAGAGTTGAAAACCTATGCACATATAAAAATCTGCAAGTGGGTGTTCATAGCAGCTTTATTCATAATTGCTAAAACTTGCAAGCAACCAAGATGTCCCTCAGTAGGCGAACGAATAAATAAACTGCAGTACAATAGAATGTTATTCTGTGCCAAAAAGAAATGAGCCTTCAAGCTGTGAAAAGACACAGAAGAATCTTAAATGTATATTACTCAAAAAAGAAGTAAATCTGAAAAGGCTACGTACTGTATGTGTCTAACCATAGCTCTCTAAAAAATGCAAAACTGTAGAGACCCTAAGGTCAGTGGTTGCTGGGGGTTGATAGGGAGAGGGATGAACAGATGGAACACAGGAGATTTTTATCTTTGTTTTGTTTTGATTTGAGACAAGTCTTACTGTGTTATCCAGGCTCTCACAAACTCCTGGATTGAAATTTTCCTCTTGCCTTCTAAGTAGCTATAGCCATGTGCCCCTGCGCCCAGTTCAGAAGGTTTTTAAGGCAGTGAAAATACTCTGAAAGATATTATAATGGTAAATACATGTCGTTACACCTTCGTGGAAACTTACAGAATGTACAGTTTCAAGATGAACACCAGACTCTGGGTGATAATGATGTGTCAGGGTATGTTGGTCAGTTATAATACCGCTGGGGGGGAGGGATGCTGATCATGGAAGATGCTTTGACCCCTCCCCACCGCCACACAATAACATCCTGCATTATCAACATTATCAGTGCCTTCCGCACAATTTTACTGTGAATCCATAACTCTTTCCAAAATTTTCTTAAAAGAAAAAGAACAAAACCAAATAATGGATGCCATGAGCTTTGGCTCTTTGTAATCCCTTTTTATTTTTTTCTGTCCAGAATGAAGGTTTAATGCCTGGAGCTGAGGTAGACAATTGGTGACCATGAGAACAAAGCCACCCTGCAAAGGGGAAGAGGGATCCAAAGGCCTGAGATCTTGAGGCCATACTAGCAATTATTCAGATCTCTCGTCATTGAAAAAAATAAACCCAGACACTTTTGGCAGAATTTTGTTACTAAGCACTTATGCATGTTCCTAATGAAAAATAGTCCTAATGAAAAATAGCTGTTTCCAAAGAACAGACCTGAGGCCCTAAGATAGCAAGCACATAGTCTTCAAGGCTGCCATGGGCTTTCCAGGCTCCTCCTTGGTCTCCTCCTCCTCAGCTTTGCTCCTGTTGCAGCTAGGTCCTCACCTTAGTTCATGCCCACAAAGAAACAATCTCATCTCATTGTAAGTCAAGACCTAAAAGACCCAGTTTAAAACTTCTGAGGGGTGGGAGGTATAGCTCAGCAGTTAGGCACACACTTAGCAAGCATGAGGTCCTGGGTTCCACACCCACCACCAACAACCATAAAAATTAGAGAAAAGCTTTTGAGATCTAAGATGTTTCAATTTTCAGTCCAGGGGGCACGTATCAGTCAGACACTAGCAAAACTGTGACAGGGAATGTTGTCCTTATCCCAGGTCATCTGCATCCCTCTCTGAGGGGAAGTAGTCAAACCCATGAAGAGTTTCTGGATAATACTTTAATTATATGAAAACTACAAATTATATATAATCGGAACCAGCCAGCACACAGTAGTGAGAGAGCGCTCCTTCACAGAGCCCTCAGTCACCAGAGACCTTCCAGGAAGTGTCCCAGTCCCATTGGCTGTCCCTGGCTAGGGCCGGTGCTCTGTTACCATTCCGAGCATGCTCTTTGGCATGTGCTCCAATTTGTGTAGTTCTCCCTCAGGTGTGCTGTGGGAGAAGGGAGGCTGGCCCGTTTGCTGAGCTGTAATATATGAACACTTTTCATAGCACCAAACCATCTAAGCATCAATCACAGTGCCACCAGCCCAGTGCCTCTGGGCACAGTTACCAGAAGTAGAGCCAACAGAGTGAAATTTCGTTGTTGCTAATAGGTGCTAGGCAGCCTTAGCACTGGGGGCCAGCTGATCTGGGCTTTATATCTAGCTTGTACAGCACTGGACAAATCACTGTTGTGGGAACACTTCACTAAAACATCCTTCTGGTTCCAGATTGTCCACCATCCCATGCAGTGAAGGATGCCTCCTTCCTCCTGGGAAGGGTTGAACTGGCAAACTCCCTAGTGTCTGTTTGGTTCCTGCCACTTTTGTTACCTATCATAGTATGTAGCATCTCTTAGCCCAGACTTATTCCTTATTCCTTTCTCTCCCACACATGAAACTCACTAACTTGACCTTCAAAATTCACCCTAAATGTAAGTGCTTCCCACTTTTCCTAACCCCTCATCCAGTCCAAACCCTGTCATCTCCCATAGGATTCTTAAGCCTTCTACTTTGCCTGTTTCCACTATCACTCCCTCCACCCTATTCTCCACTCAACAGCCAGAATGGTCCTATCAGTCAGGTCTTCCCAGTGTTCTTCCATCTCCAGTGAAATAAAATCTAAAATTCTTTCTTTGGTCTTGAAGATCCTGATCATCTAGATCACAACCTCTCTCTTGTGCTAGCTTCATTCCTTCCTCCTCTCAGCCTCTCTGGTCTCCAACCTCAGAGACTTCTCACAGTTACTCCCTCTGCTTGGATTATTCTTCTAACGCTTGTCAACCTTCTCCCTTTACACTGAATACTTTACTCTGCCACCACCTATTAGACTGTAAGTTATTTGATGCGAGGTTCTTTATTTCATTTACTGCTGCATTACCAACCTCTATGGATAGTGTCTGAGAATGTGGTGAACCAATGAATGAATGAACACATAAATGCATAAAAGCTTGCTCAAAGCCTCTGTCTGATGACGGTGACAACTTGCTTTCAAAATTTCTACTGAGGAATAAAGAGAAACATGTTCCCCAGTGTCCTAAAAGACCTCACAGAGTTCCTTCTGTTTGGACCAGAGATAGGATGCCCTCAGCCTTCTCCTCCTAGAGCTTCTCTAACTCCAAAGTAAAACACCCTGAGGGCTCAGAAATAGCACAAAGGCCTTCCTTGGTCTATCCTTCCTCTAGTGCTGTTCCGCTTCTCTAAAAGTGGCCACAGGGGGGCAGAGGAAAAAGCCAATGGTGATGTCATGTGGCAATGCTCTGATAAATGAGCCCTTCCAAGCTCTGACTGAGCCCTGCTGTGTGTAATATCAAGCAATGTACTAACAAGAGAGACGAAGAAATTGCATCAAGGAAGCCAGCTCATCCTTGTGGAGATGAGAACACGGCATCTGACGTCTGCGTGACAACTACCTTAGCAGGGGTACAAGAACCATTCTGCTGCCAGCCTCAATACCGAAATAACACAGAAATTGGTAACAGACAGCACTCCCAGCCTCCGGACTCTCACATCCTGTGTGCCTGTGACACTACACTTCCGCAATCAAATCAGAAGGTCAGATATGGTCATTGGACTTTAGTATAGGAAGAAATGGTACTTAAATACAACTTCCTCGTAAGTGTCCAGTAAATGTTAGCTGCAATGAGAAATTCACTGTCATCAGAACTTTCTGAGTGAATTTATTTATTCATTGAACAAAAATTTTCTGGGTTCCAACAATGTGCCATAAAATAAGCAGAATAAAAAGACTGCAAAAGATTACCCTGCCTTTTGGAAACTGTTAATCTAACAACCCTGATAGTGGCAGAAAGGACAGAAACATTTCTTTGAGCACTTGCTCTGGTAGATTCTTTAAGTGCAATATCTCGTTTAATGCTCACATCATCCTTGGGTATTGCTATCCTTATTTCAGAAATGAGAAAAAACAGAGACTCAGAAACTACCCAAGGTCACACCAAGGCTCACTTCTCCTTTGTCAAAGCTAAGCGCCCAAACCTCCAGGAAACACTGTTTATCCTCTAAGCCAGTGGATTGACAAGAGGATGTATCAGGATCTCGCTCTCAAGTGAGTTAAGAGAGGGTTTCTGAAAGCAAAAGAAGGAAACTGCTAAGACCAGACACTCCTGCTCTGCCTAGTGGATGAGCTTAAGTCCAGTTGGCAGTCCAGGCTTGGAAGCCATAGCAGCGCAGATTGGCGGGCACCAATCAATTTATCTGTATGGCTGCCAACTGAGAAACAGCAAGACTTCCAGGGAAAACTTCATCTTCCCAGACTTGTTACTGAGGCGGAGTCTCGATTTCATTCTATCCCCAAGTGTCCTGGCATTTCTATATTTTAGAAATTATACATTTACCCTCCTTCCCCCGTGTGGTGGTACTTGCCAATATTTCCAGTTACTTCAGAGGCTGAGGCAGGAGTAGCCGGGAAGTTCAGACCAGCCTGGGCGTCTTAGAGAGACCCTGTCTCAGTATCAAATCTTTATTTTTAAATTTTTATTAGTATATATTTTCAGTACATAATGGTTACATTCACCATAGGGATTCTAATACATCTTAATTCTTTTAAGGCCCCTTGCCCTCCTCTTGCTCTCTCAAAATACAAATTTTTAAAAGGGATGAGAGTGTAGCTCAGTAACACAACACTTTCTTAGCATATACCAGTGGCCCCAGCAGGGAAGGAAGGAAGGAAAGAAAGAAGGAAGGAGGGGAAAGACTTAGCTTCATCTCAGAATCCCATAACCTCTTATCTTTAACTTCCTTAAAGCATTTGGCAATTTTCCTCACTATTCTAAGAGTTACTGACATAAGTGGTCACTTATTACCTTGCCATAAAGGCTAGACATGCACAAATAACACCAGCATCCGTTATTGATAGATGAAGAAAGTAGTGACTTTCTCAAGGTTACACAAAAAGCCAGTAGCATCATTCACACAAAACCCACCTGACTCATAGCCTGGTGGTCTTTCAGCCATTGTACTGGCTCTTCTAACTGTGCAAAAGGTTTAAAACTTTGAGCGGAAAAAAGAGAAGTGTAGGCAAATATTTCTGTAACCCATGTGACATGATTGTCTTGACTTCTTGAAGTAAAAGACCTTGAGAGAGCAGGACAGAATAATCCGTATTAACCTTACAAGGCAAATTGGTAGCTGCAATAACAATAAAATGATATTCGTTGAGAATGGTGGCACATGCCTGTGATCCCAGCACTTAAGAGGCTGAAGCAGGAGGATCTCTGCAAGTTTGAGGCCAGCATAGGCTACATAATGAGTTCAAGCCCAGACCCTGAACTGTATAGTGATACCTTGTCACAGAATAAAATAAAATAATAAAATAAAATAAAGGTAATAACAGAGTACTTATATAACACTTGTTATGTGCCTGGCAATGTTTCTTTGCAAATATTAACTCTTATAATTGTCACAACTTCTCTAGGTGGGTACTTTCATTATCTTCACTTTTCAATGAAGCAAGATTAACCTTCAGTACAGAGGGGTTAACTAACATGCCCATGGTCATCTAACAGCAATTAACACTTGCCATGTGCCAGAAACTAAGTTCAGAAGTTGTACTAGGTCCTATTACAGTACCTCGTTTAATACTGAAAGCAACCTTAGGATAATTACTGTCATTATCACGACTTTCAGAAGAAGCCAACAGGGCTCTGAGAACACAACCTGCGCAGAGTCCATGCTCTTAATCAACATTTAGGACTCTAAGGGCAGGAAGGCAGACCCAGGCTGCGCGCCCCTGCACCCGGGGCTGGGCAGAGATCTTTTGGCGGGGACTTCAGAGCTGCGTGAGGAAGCCCCGACTAGGTCACCAGCCCAGGATCCTACGCTAGGATCCTCCGCGCACAGCGGGCCGCTACTGCCCCCTGCCGCCCAGGGACCTCTTCCCGCACCTGGCAGCCGCCAGGTTCCCAGTCCCGCCGGCCGCACCAGCAGGAGCGCGTCACCCAGTATCCCCCACACCCTTGCCGGAGTAAAAAGAAGTGGGCGGCCCGGCGCTTTCCGCGCGGTTCTCTCGGTCCTCACGTCCCTCCCGCACCGTCAGCCTCCCGCCCCTCTGCGTCCCCGCCCCCGGGAAGAGAGCTGCACAGCGCAGCGGCTCCCACGGGCCGAGCGCGCGGGCTCCGCACCCGGCAGCGGGTTGCCGTGGTGAGGGACGCAGGAGAAGCGCCTGAGGTGAGGGACTGAGATGCGCCCTCCTCGGTTGCCATGGTGACGAGAGGACAATTGGAAGTGCGGGAAGGGGTGGAGTCTGCGGAGAAATGGTTGCGCTCTAGGTTGGTAAGGCGGCCTAGCCCTCGGGTTGCCATGGTGATGCGGGTCTCTACGAAGCACCAAAAGTGGCGGAGTCCGAGATACTCTCTCTCGGTCTCTTGGAACTGGGGGAAATCTCTTAGTCCTCTGTGTTGCTGGGTTTCTGCCAGCCACAAACAGGAAGAAGTGGGGACTCGAGTACGCAGAGACTGTCCTTGGGCTTTTAGAATTCCAAGCGTGCTCTGCTGTCTGGTTGCCATAGTGACGCAGCAGCAGTTAAGAGCCAGGTCAAAGGTTGTGTGGGATCTGCTTCTTGTCTCCTGTCCGGGCTGTGGTTGTGGAGAGAGACAAGTGTCATGCCGGGACCTTGCTAAGACCCTTGGGACCCTCAGGGTAGGAAGCTTCTTCCTGGGACCCCAATCACCCTGCCGACCTCACAATGTGGGGTGGGTATGCGGTGGGTGGGCTGAGCCCCGTCGCTGCAGGAGCAAGTATCTGACCTTTTCAAGGGAACCTAGTTTTTGGAAGCGTGGATACGCCTTCATGTATTTAACTGGTGCTTTACTGGAGGACATTAATTTTCCCCCCAGTCTGTCATTTCTACAAACAGTACTACTGTAACATACATAGTAATAGCTCGGTATATATACCTGTGTGAACATGTGCAATGTTCTCTGCGGAATAAATTTCCAGAAGTAAAATTACTGTGTCAAAAGACAAATGAAATTTTAATTTTCATGGGTATAGCCAAATTGCCCTCTGAAGATACTAGCAAATTTACATCTTCACCAAAACTGGAATCCAATCATTTTAATTAGGACTATATACGCAGTGATGAACTACTTGGAAAGGATTTTCCAGAGCCAGCACCATTAAGCCAATTTAATTCTTTGATTTTTTTTTAAACACAACATCATTAAACTACTCAATCCCACTTATTTCATAGTAAAGATTTTACTTCTTTAGTAATTTGTATGTCGAATTTTATTTTGGCTTCTGTCATTGTGAGCTTTCTTATTTCACCCTCATTTTATTGAAAAAAAGAGAGAGAAAGAAAAGAACAACTCACATGTTCAGAAGCTGGCCTGCCGCAGCTCAGCTATGTAGTTCTTTTTGACACAAACAACATCACAGAATTCCAAGCTCAGAGTTATTCTGAGGCCATGATTCAAGGAAACAGGGCAAGTCTACTTTGTAATTTTCCCTAGATACAGAGAAAAACACATGGCCCTGTGCCACCCACAAAAATCAAATGTCATGTCCCCTCCCTTGATAAGAATGAGCTACTTTTTCCCCTAACAATTACAATTTTCATGTTTTAAGCTGCTTTTCCTATTATTGGTTTATCCATTTATTAAGGTCCCAATCAGGGAGTTGTTCCTGCTTCCTGACAACATCCAGTGTAGACCCTGAACCCAGCTTTCCATGGACGCTCCCCAACACTCTTAAGTAAGCACAGATCCAATCATAGAGCCTTTTTAACACCCTTGTACTGAATAGCCCATTGCCTCCCAATTGGTGTGCACTCTCCCTCAACGGACCAATAATAAACCCAACTTGTTCAATGACAGATGTGTTTCTGGTGGTCTTTTCCTAGAGGGTATTGGCACTAACAAATTCTATTTTCTTTGGTAAAATTTTGTGGGTCTAAAATTTGTCAGTGACAGCCCTCTATAAATGTTTAATAGCAAATGTTATATGGCCAGTCTCTTTTTAGTTTGTATTGAGTGTTTCTACCAGATCTGATTTCCCCTAGATTTTACCATTTCCAATGTTTTTAAAATACTGTAGCAAATGTAGCAGATGCAATCTCAAACACTGTCAATTTTATGTTATATTTATTCTACCGATGATAGTCATTGTGGGTCAGACAGAAAGTGGAAGTCTTTTATTTACTTTCTGAGTCAAGACCCTGTGTCCAAAGAAAAATAAAAAATGGGCTGTGGAAATAGCTCTGTGTGAATGGCCTTGGTTCAGTTCCTGATCACACACACACACACACACACACACACACACACACACACACATACACACACCCTTCAGTAAGGCAGTGATGTGGGACCTGGATACGAAGCAATGTAAAAATGTTCTGCTTTCGTTGGCGTGCTTCCTGTGTGCCACCATGCCACTTACTGAGCCCTAGGAATGCAGGCTGTGCCATAAAGTAGTAACTCATGGTTTAATCAGAGAGATAACAGGAGTTGGCAGGCCTCAGTTTGTCAGATGGACGAGAATGAAAAAGGCTTTCCAGATGGAGGGCACAGCAAACTGCAAGTAAAATGCATTTCATTCAGTAAATATTTATTGGGAGCCTACTTGTGCCAGGAACTGGGGTGGGCACTGGGGATGCAGGAATGAACATGTTACATGCTGTCCCTTCCCTCCCAGGAGCTGGGTCCCATGAAAGGATGCAGTAGATAATCACACCACTCACAAGATGTGCTAACTGCTGCAAAGTAAATCCCAAGGTTCTGCAAGCAGGTGGAACAATGTACCCTGACAAGTGGGGCCGAAGAGGGCTTCTTTGAGAGGTTGATTTCTATCCTGATATATGAAGGATAAGTTGGAGTTCGCCTGGCAAGAGGAGATTGTTCCTGCCCTATGTCCTGGAAAGGGGAGGGGCTTGATCCTTTGGAGGCCAGTGTGGCTGGAACAGGGCAGGGTGGACTGGGGAAGATGACCAAGGTAGGCAGGTACCTGATCCTATGAGGCCTTGTCTGTCACTTTAGCGTTTGCATTTTAGCCTAAAGCAACACCCTGGAGAAGGCTGTTAATATAAGGAGTGGCATGATTAGAAAGATGTTTTATGCTATCTGGAGAACACATTTTGGGGGGATTAAAAATGCCACCAAACCGCTTAGAAGAAGACCACTGCTCTCATCCTCAGGGGCAACACTGTAATTGGACTGGGCGAGGCTTAGAGGGGCAAAGTGTCTGGTGGAGTGTTGAGAGCGGAAGTGAGATTGCTGTGGGTGGAGCAGTGTGGGAGAGGTAGGGAAGAATGAGAAGCAACCCTGAAAGGAAAGCCTAACTTCTAGAACTTCGGATGTGCATTTGGAGATGGGGCCTTTAAAGGTACAGTAAAGTTAAGCAAGGCCATGGGACCAGTCTAACATGACTGATGTCCTTAGGAGAGACACCAGGGATGCATGAACACAGAAGGAAGACTGCACGAGGACACGGAGAAGGAGGCCAGCGACAAGCCACAGAGAGAGGCCTGCAGAGACACCAAACCTGCTGACACCTTGATCTGAGATTTCTAGCTTCCATAACTGTGAGAAAATAAATTTCTGTTGTTTAAGTCCCTGGTCAGTGGCATTCTGTGAGGGCAATTCCTTCAGAATATGTAAATGACACACTGAAATGTCCGAGTAATAAGGGGCAGAGAAATAAATGGCACATCTATTTTATGAGAAATATATATTGGGGTATGGGTATGGGGTATGGGTACCATACCCCAAGGTATGCATTGGGGGGTATCCAGACTCAGCATTTCGACTTCATGATGAGCTTATTTAGTATTCTTTCTTTGGCTTGTGAGGAATTTCACTGTGCCTGCCACACAGGACTGACACTGAGCAGCCGCCAGGATACTATCTCCACAGCAGTGCACTGGGTGCAGGTTGCTTTAAGTTTGTTAGTTATGGCAGTGATAACCTGAGTACTAGCTGCATTGTTTCCTTTGTCTCTATTATTCTGGATTTTTATAATTTTACAAATTTGAGAACCATACATATGTTTTCTTTATGATTTCTTTCAGTATTTATGCACAATAAGATCAAATAGTAACTATCTTCTCCACATATAAAAATTTACCCTATGAATTTTTTTAGAAGAAATAATCTTTCCAGTCATGGTGGTACCTGCCTGTAATCCCAGCACTTGGGAGGCTGAGGCAGGAGGATCTCTGTAAGTTTGAGACCAGCCTAGGCTACATAGTGAGTTCAAGAACTGCACAGTGAAATCCTGTCTCAAAAAAAAAAAAAAAAAGAGAAAGAAAGAAGTAAAGAAAGAATATTTGTAATGAGACTATTCTATGCAAATATTAAAAATAATAACAGAAAAAGATGAGTTAGTGTCATATATACTGACATAAAAAGATGTCCAAACCATATGCTTAAGTAAAAGAAAAACGATGCCTAAGAATAGATATGAATCTATTTTTGTTTTTTAAAATAGCCATTTGTTAGTAGATACGTAAGGAAAAATCTGGATGTGTGTACAGCCAACTTTTTAAACTGCTACAAAACTTATACCATTTAAAAATTGAAATGAACTCTGCTAATGGTTTTCTGTAGCAGGGAAATTATAGTACATGATAATATGACAACAGGCAATAGAGGAATAGGAGAGCCCCAATCCACTACCCTGGTATTTCCAGGCTTACTGATCATAACACATGACTGGGGCTCGCCTTCAGGGTGATGTCACATAGTAAATACTAATAAACTTAATGTCCATCTTTCAAAAACATAAGCATAACCATAAATATATAACACTCTTCCACCTCGGGGGATCATCTTTTATGCTCCTATTGGATAGAAAGCCGATGTTGATATAAATATACAGACCGAGCACTCTCCAATGGAGTGGAGCCTGATTCATTAGCACTGTGTGTTTATGCAATCAGAACCCAGTTTTATGTACAGAGCACCCAGTGTGTCTGATTCAGGGAACATTACCATTCGGAGGCCCCCAAACTACAAGCTCTCTGTTTTCGTGTCTGAGAGAGGAGGAAGCCGCACTGTAACGGTTTCTCAGATGGCTTCCGACCAGTTTTCTGAGACCTCTGGCCCTCTCAGCCACTGACTAAGTATTTGAAGTGGCTGTTCTGGAATGAAGTGGTGTCCTTGGAGGAAACTGGACCCAGGATGACTGTTCAACAGTGCGAATCCAAGCAGTCTTTGAACAAATGTATTTAAAATTATTTAGTGTGATTCTGTGTAGCTGAGACACATTGAAGAGGATCTGCTTATAAAAACTTAATAAAAAAACTTGAATTTATTAAAGAATTTAATAATGATTCTTATAATACATCAAAATACTGCTTCTCAGGCTTTTTAACTACTTCTGCTTGAGGCTGAATTTCTGGCAAGCTAAATGGTAAGGCACTTTACTGAGTGGAGAAATGAAGATTGAACATCGCCAAAGTGATTGTGTTCATTTTGGAAAATTATTTTATCAAAATGAAATTCACAGCACTTTTAAAGTCTGCAAATGATCAAATAGCATTGTATTAGAAAAGTGTTAATCAAGCAGTCTTTATGGAGCTCCTCTGTGCCAGGATGGTGACAGAAGTACAATAATCCTGGATGCCATTCATCGGGACCCTTATGGGACCATGAACCAGGCAGAGGCAGGTCACGGGCAGGTTACCTGCATAGCTGCCCAAAGCACTAGTCCATCAGCAACACTAACAGTGCCAGGGGAATGGGTGGGAAATGCATGCCAGGTACCTGGAAATCTCACACAGGATCCTTCAGAAGTGCCAGACTTCAGTGATTCCACCCCACCTGGGTGGCACATATGGTGTGACAAAGAGTAAAGGTGTGTTGGAGGTGGGCTGAAGGCTTTCAGTGAGGTTGAGGACGGTACTTTCCAGTGAAGACTCCCCGGAGGTGAAGAAGGAGCCAGCCATGTGGGCAGCCAAGGCAAGAACATTCCAGCAAAGTGCAAACAACCCGAATCAGGGACTGGGACTGGAGCACAAAGAGCCTGGGAGAGAGGTATCGATAAGGCTTGGAGGTAGTCAGGAGCTGCAGGAAAAAAGATGCACAGTTACTGAGGCATGGCAAAAAACACTGAGGCTTTCTGCACGGAAGTGGCATGAACAGACTCACCTGTGACTCAGGAGAATGGCTCCATTCTGGAGAGTGGCTAAACAGGGCCCGGGGGCAGCACTGTCCAGGGAGAGCTGGTGGCGGGACAGGTGCTGACCGATGGCGGGGATGAAGGGAAGTGAACGGACTCGGGCCGAGGATTTGCTGAAAAGAAG
Source organism: Dolichotis patagonum (assembly GCA_004027295.1). Taxonomy (NCBI): domain Eukaryota; kingdom Metazoa; phylum Chordata; class Mammalia; order Rodentia; family Caviidae; genus Dolichotis; species Dolichotis patagonum. The sequence continues at coordinate 21,301 of PVJX010009327.1, read as the reverse complement.
ATGGGAGACTGAACATCACTCTGAGGGTTACATTGTGCTTGTGGAAGGCTGGTGGATGGGTGGCCATTACTGATGAATGACAGACCTGGAAAGGACAGTGTTGTGAGTGGCGGGTCTGTTTGGAGCATGCATGTGAGATGCTCTTAAGCACCCAGGTGGTGATGGTGAGTTAGGTACCCATGTCTCCAGGAGACCTCAGGGAGAGATCTGAGCTGAGGACAGGAATCTGTGACTCTGCATATAGATGAATGCAAAATACGGGGCCAGACAAATGCCACGCCCCAGGGAGATTAAGCAGGCAGGAAGGAGCAGGGGCTGAGGGCCATTTGCTGAGGGTCAGTGGTCAGATACGAGGTAGAGGAAACCTGCAAAAAAGGCTGAGACAGAGCAGCTGGTGAGATTGGAGGAAATTCCTAGGGATTGATTGCATTCAAATGTAGTGGGATAGAAAAATCCAAATGAGCCTTATGTTACCTTTAGTGCCTAAAATACATTTTTGGCCACATAAAAGATGAATCTCATGCAGGGGATTCATCTTTTACTGCCAATTCTTTTGCATTAACCACCTGCTCTGTTTGCAGAATTCAGACATGAAATACTGTTGAGAGAATAAAGGGGTCCCATAGATCCCAATGGCTGAAGCCCAAAAGTGGGCTCTGATCCTATTTTATTTGCTAACCAAATTCAGTCTATGCAGGTACCTGTCTAGTTGGTTCCATTTTTTAAACAACCCATTTCTATGTACTTCTCTCACTCAGCTCCATTGCCCTGCTCTGAACCACTGCCTTCTCCTTCCTAGGCAAGGACAGTGCTCCCTGACTGCTGGGCAGCCCGTCTCCGGGCAGTAGCTAGAGAAGTCTTCACAGAATGTTAGCCACTATGTTGCCCTAAAACTCTGAAGTGAAATAGCCTAAATGATTGACAACAGGAGACTGGTTCAATAAGTAACAGTGCACTCCACACATGCATTGATGCAGACATGTAAAATAAACAGTGATCATAAGAATGATCTTTCAGTTCTGATACAAATGATTTCAAGAAATGACGTTAAAAAAGGCCAAGTGTGTTTAAGATGCCACACTTGTAAAAGAAAGGGAAAGGAAGTATATGCATGTGTTTGTATGTAAGAAAACACATGAGATTGGTACCTAAGTGACATCTGAGGAGAAGAGGGGGTGGGAGGGTGGTATGTTTTAGTGTCTCTGAAGTTTGAATCAAATAACTGTTAGTCATATTATCTGTTCAACAATAAATCAGTTTATTTTTACATGACTGAAACCATTAACTCTTGCTTAATTTCTTTTGCTTCCTCATTTAGCAGAAAATCTAGTTTTCTTTCCTCTGTGGCCTCATAGGCAGCCTGCTCCCACCGATGGTTTTAACTGCCAGCGCTTCCTCACTAAGTTCCGGCCACACTGACCTCCTTTTGGTCCTCAGTGTGACAGGATTAGTGCCTTCATCGGGCTCATGCCTCTGCTGGTCCCTGTACCTTCAGCTCCCTGGATATTCCTGTGTGGCTCACTCTCTCCAGGCTCCACTCAGAAGTCACTTTTCAGACAGGCCTGCCAGACCTCAGCTGATATTTGCCTCCCTCACCTCCCATACTGAAAATCGTGGAAGTCCTTACCACTGCGATGTTAAAATAGCTTGTGTTTTGTTGCTTTAAAGTTCATAGGAGCAGTGTATGGATTGCAATTCAAATTTGGGCCTTGCTTTCTTTTAGCTCTTAAGCAAGTCCCAAACCTCATTAGGTTTTGTTAAAATCTGGTGAAATCTGAAATATAATGTGCCAGTCTGGAGACCTCATGAGGAGCAGGCTGGGTAGGAATGATGGTTGCCTATTTCAGACTGAGGAGATGGGCCAGTTAGGGGAGGAATAAGATGGGGAGCAGCGGTCTCCACCTTCAGGGACCTGATTTCATGCTCAGCACAGGAGAATAGTCAGCTTTTTGCCTTACTGTTTTCTATTCCTTGCCTCTGCCCCCACCGGAGTTGGAGTCTATGCTTATGATCAACAACCACTGTGATAGTTCCTCTCTTTACTGGGAATTGGTAGTTTGTCTTTTGATTTTCTTGTAAATGAGTGATATGTTTCAGCCCAGAAAACAGTACATAGAGTTTCTAAATAACATCATCAAATTAAATGCTGTGCCACACGGACTGGAGGAAGCCATTCATCTCTTTGTTTCTTAAAAGGAATGAAATGGTTGATCAGTTTTGCCTCTGCATGCTTATTTGTTACAACTGATGGAAACACCAACATTTACAGCTGGAGAATTGAACCCACATTCTAGTCTAGGCGAATAAATACAATGTTGTTTTCCAGACACCTTGTTCATATTTTATTTTCTCAATTTAGACTGCAGCCACGGAAACAAAGGCTGGGTTTGTAATGACTGGGAGGAAGCTGTGAATCTCTGAAATTTGACAACAGATGTCACTAGTTCCACATAACTCACAGAGCCATCAGTGCTACCTGCCATTTCAGAGCCCCTGCATCTTCTTTGGCATATTACAAATTTTTGCAAGAATGAAGTGGCTTATTATAAAAAATTTCTGCCTTCTTGCGCTATCCCCTATTTATCCGTGCACTGACTCTGGAAAGTCACAAACATAACCCCCATTTTACAGTCAGGGAAACTGAGGCTCAGAGCCATCCAGTATTGCCCAAGGCCATGCAGAGATGATCTTTGCCTGTCTGTCTTCAAAGCTCTTTTCATGCTGTCCTTGGTTAAAGTCCAGCATCACTATAAACAGTCCCCGAAGTCTGCCGTGCTTCCAGCTACCATCTGAGCCAATTAGAGCTACTTGGAACAGGAGTGTCACACTGAAGCAGATCAGCAGACATGGAGTAGGCTGAAAGGTGGAATTTAAGTGAGCAAATGATGGCACAGAAAGCTCACAGAATCAGAATCCCCATAGGGCCCCAGCCTGCGGCTTCTGATGCTAAGTCACTGACATTTGAAAATCCTGCTCTTTAACAAATTATGCATCCCATTTCCTTTCCCATATCCTCCCCATGAAGCAGCAATCAGCTCTGTCATTCATTTTTCAGGAAACCAGCTTGAGTGTACCATGAAGATGGTAACTGAGACCTTGAGAGGTTTCTTTCTTAGAAAATCTGGGAACAAAGAAGCTGTGTTATGTCCTTTGACTCACAGCCCTCTTTTCAATAAGACATGGAGAATATGTTCATCACCCAAATCCCTGGTGATGATGGGGAGCGCAGGCACGAAAGAAAGAGTTGCAGAGGTCATGAAGGTCTTTGGGTGGTGAACAAGAGGGTCACTAATGTTCTACCTTTATACATCTGCTCCCATCTGATATATATAACCCAGCTAACTAGTTATTGCCTCCCATCTTACAGATGGAGAATGAAAGTCTTAGAAGTCACATAACTTAGCCAGGACCCACAGGCTGGATGCAAAGCATGTCCTTCTAGCTGACGCCATCTCATCCATTCTCTTGTCAATTCCCACTCTTCATGATTCCAGTGTCAGGGTTTTTTTTTCTTTTTGGTGAGTGGGATCTCACTATATAGTTCAGGCTGGCCTTGAACTAATGGCAGTTCTTCTGCCTCAGCTCCTGAGTACTTAGATTATAGGCATCATGCCTGGTTCCAGTGTCAGCTTTTGCCCATGTACTTCTCCAAGGAAGATTATCAGAGGTGTGACTTCAACACCTGACTTCTGGTTCAGGCCAGGAAGCCATGGACAGTCCTTACTACCCCTCTGATTCTGTTTCCAAAGATAAAAAGAGAGTGAGAGTCATTATGGTGGGCTCAAATCAGACATGGGCACCATCTGTTATGGTTTGTGCTTGGTGTCTCCCAAGCCTCAGGTAATCATGGAGGTGGCCGAATCTAGCCTTTGTGATTGATCCATTGTCTAGTGCTGGGATTGGTGGTGTGAGCGCTGCACCCATCTAGGGGTTGAGCAAGCATACAGTGTACCACAGGAAGAAGGCATGTCTCTCTCTCTCTTGCTGTTTAGGCTCGCTGTTTGCAGTGACCACAAATGGTTGCTCTGCCATTCCACCTTGCTGCTTGGAGCCAACTGAGTATGGACTGAAACTTCCACCCTGTAAGAAATAAACCTCCCCTTCCCTAACTTTGGGTGTCAGGTATTTTTTCTCAACAATGAGAGAGAAAAGTAACCAAGATACCATCCCTACTGGAGCTCCCACATGGGGTTTAGGGCTGGGAACTGAGGGAGCAGAGGATCTCACAGTTGTGCCTGGGGGGCTAGTGGATATAGGTATTTTGCAACCTAAAAAGTACCACACAGAGGTAAATGAATATAAAGAGGATATTATTACTTTCCTGAAATGTGGAGATGTTGCCTTTCCTTAGAGTAACCTAGAAGGGAATTTTTTAAATGGAATATCTACTAAGAAAGTAAAAAAATATGCCCTCCCCAATGCATAGCAATAAGAGAGTTTGCCAAAGACAGATGTGAGGTCTCACCCTTTTTAAAACCTTTAAGCTTCGCAGATGGTTAAATGGGCAACAGGCCAGAGAGGGGAGGAGGAAGAGGGTCTGTCTCATTTTTATGGTTTATGTCTAGATATTCCTCCAAAACCTCACGCAGTCATGGGAGCAGGCTTTTTCAGAGGTAGCTGAATCTAGAGTTTGTGACTGATTCATAGTGCAGTGTGGGGATTAAGGGTGCTGGGGTTAAGGCTAGGTGATTGCTGGATCAGTACACTGATTGGGTTGGCACCACTCTAATCCCAGCAGTCTGGATAAGATAAAAGTGGCAGAAAGAGGCTTGTTTCCCCCTTTTTGGTTCTTGTTTCTTTTGGTATCTTCACTCCCATGAACAGATGTCCCTCTGCCATGTGCTACCCTGCTCAGGAGATAGCAGATTATGGACCAAAACCTCCACAAACTTTAAGCTAAATAAATCTTTCCTTCCCTAATTTTGGAGGTCAGGTATTTTGTCTCAGCAATGAGAGAAAAGTAACTAAGACATCCAGTCAGGGGGGCAGATGCAGAGCATCCTTGTGCCCGCCCCATAGGAGTTAGCTTTCTGTCCTCAGTTGAAGGACATGTACCTGTTCACTCATCATTCATAGTCTCATCCACTCATTCATTCAATGTGTCTTATACCCAGCACTTGGCACTGATGGTATACAGACCTCAAATAACATACGGAGTAGTTAGTGTTCAAATATGAAGAACGCATGGCTTTTCTTATGAGGAATGTAGAGTAGAAGTTACCTATGTAAAATGTCTGTAGTTCTGCTTCCTCCATGACTCCAGCTCTGTTCCCTAACCCAGCTCCTTCTGGGGGCCTCACATAAGGTGCTAATAACCAGGGCTGAAGGAAAAAAGAGAAGAAATGGGCAATGTTTGACGAAAAGGGACCTGCTGGTGGTGACGGGAGAGCTACTGAGGTCAGTGTTCTGTAGCAGACAGAGCAGGCGGGAAGAGCTTCCATATGCCTGGCATGGGGCAAAGGCTCCCTGTGCTCTCACGGTACTCCTCAGGCTCCCAGGAAAGTGCTTTACTCACTGCGTTCCCTGTCCCCAGCCAAGTGCTTTGGGTAGATTGGAACCTAGACTCACCAAACTCCAAAGCTCTCTTTCTCTAGCCCATTCTGGATTAAAGTTACCCAAAGGCAGTGGTGAAAAATGCATAATCTGGAACCTGACTTACCCCCTTAGACTATGATCTGGGGAGTCTGGGGCAGGGGGCAAAAATCTTTACTTTTGACGAATACTCACTTGACTGCACAATCTACCTTGGGCACAAATAAGGAAAGCGTAATACTCCTGAGAACTCATCATAATGACACCAGAATGATCCCAGAGTAACCAGAGCGAGGATTAAGGCCTCATCTGTGATGTAGCAGGCACTGAGTTCAGGTTAACGAACCCAGTTGTCCTAGCAAGGACTTGACATGGGAGCTATTGCTATTTCCCACCTCTCATTTTATCGTCTTAACATGTCAACTATATTTTAATTATATATCATAAATCAGGAAAGGGAGCAACATAAACTGAGGTAAACACAGGCCTTTCTGAATAATACGGGCCTAAAGAGGACATATAACTTCTCAATGCCAAAGAACCTTTCATGAACAGACCTGGTTTGGGACATCTGGAACTGGGCCTTTGAACCACCCTGCTGAACACTCTCTCAAAAATACTAAATGAGCCAGGAGGGAAGAAAGGATGCTACTTGGAATTCTGAATAGAGAGGGAGGAGACTGGTTGGGGAGATCTTTAGAAACATGTATAAACTAGGACTCCTAAGAGCAAAAAGCCAACCCACAGGGAAGTTAGAAAAGGGTATTACAGACCAGAGTCACTTGAGTCACCCTTAGCACCAGGAGGAAGGCTGGCAGAGAAGCAAGGGTTATGGAGCCTTAGTCACATTTCCGCTGATATAAGAGAATACTTGAGACTGAGCAGTTTATACAGAGTCTTAGTTGACTCGTGGTTCTGGAGGCCGGGAAGGCCAAGAACATGGGGCTGGTATCTGCCAAGGGTCTGTGCGCTCCATCCTTCCATGGCGGAAGGTAGAATAGCCAGAGAGGGTGAAAGGGAGAGACCAAGAGGGCCTAGACTCACTTTAACAATACACTCACCCAGCTGTAACTAACCCGCTCCTTCTCTGATGACATCGATCCAGTCACATGGGCAGAACCCTTACAATATCATCTCCTCCGCTGAGGTTTCAGTTTCCAACAGATAACTTTAGACATCTGCTCAAACTGCAGCAGGTGTGCACACATGCAGTGAGTGTGAGGGGGCCTAGGGGACCCAAGGGATCTAGGTTGCCTGCTGGACAGTGTGTCAGCTGTGGTGACAGCCACACATGGACTGAGGTCACTGATTTTTTGAAAGGAAGACCTTGGCCTCCCTGTGTCTCGCGAGATCTCAGAGGTCCAGAGAAAAGGGGCTCCTGTGTGCTCACACTACTTGCTAGGAGAAGCAAGGGTCCAGCCTGCTATTGGCCAGGTAGCAAACATGGGGAAAGGGTAGTAGCGGGTACTGAGCTCAGCCCTGAACAGACCCTGGACTTCTGGACTCTTCCATCCTCACCCCTGAGAGTGAGAAATTCCTGAAAGTTGCCCAAGCTAGGGGTTGTGAGCCTCACCCAGCAAAGGCACTTCACTCCAGAGGAAAGCTCAAGAGAAGCTGTTGGACGAGGGACTTCTGAGCTGCCTCAGTGGTTCTAAGTGTGGTCCTGCACCATGAGCATGAGCATCACCTGGAGCTTGTAAGGCAGGCACCGTCTTAGGCTCTGCCCCAGACTGGATCCCACAGGCAGGCATCTGGGTTTTGGCTCAGGTTTTAAGCTATAGTGGGAGAAGCCTGAACTGTCCATTCCCAGGGTGAGTGGGTATAGATGCCCTGCAACTCCCGGCTTACTCTCCACTGTATCCTCTTGGCCTTGAGGTTTCTGGGTTTTTAAATCACCTTTGTTTTCTCTGGTGCATTCCATGCACACATCAATTGGTTAGCATAGAGGAGGGGAAAGATTGGATTAAAAAGTGCTTCTGTTTTGAAAACAGTAAATCTGAAGCTGGAAGCACTTTCAGAGAGACGTCCTAAGTGCGTGGGACTGCTTGACCCACTGAGGGTGCTGGAGAGTGGGTAGGAGTGGCCACTAAAACAGACTCATTTCAGCTTCATTGTCCCCGAGCACAGGCTTCTGGGAAGACTTCAGAGGGATGATCCAGGCCATTTCAAGTGCAGCCACAAAGGTGTGCAGCTGCCAACTTCCCGGCAGTTGGCGGCCGGAGTGTAATTCCCTCGCTTTCTCTCAAACTCTAAGCAGCTCCTTGACTCACTGCCCCAGCCCCAAGGCCATCTTGCTCACCGCCCCCATCCCTGCTGGGCCTTTGCACGGAACATCTCTTGCCCTCAGAGCTCTTCTCCAGGTCTTTGCAGGGGTCTGTTCAGAGGACTCTCTGGCTACTCTGGCTAAAGTGCTCACTCACCCAAACCTCTTTCTCTTGCCCTATTTCGGTTTCCATCTACCTGACATTGTCCAACCTGTCCATCTGCTTATTATATAATCAGAATATAAGTTTCATGAAGGCAAAGTCTTTTTTTTTTTTTTGCTTACCAGTGAATTTCCACCTGCTAGAACAATGCCAGGTGGTATAAATCTTTGTTGGATGAATGAATGAGGTCTTTGGGATGCATGTGGCTGAAGCAAAAGCTGTACTAGGCAAGTTCATTTGCAATTCTTTTCCGTGGGCCAAAGATAAGGTCTGGGGCTATAGACTAAGGTTAGAAGCTCTCATTCATCTTTATTTCATTCATTCTTTCATATTTCAGAAAGTTAAGTGTCCCCTTATTGGGTTCAAGACTATTCTTAGACACTAGAGATACAATGATTAGGCAAAACAAGCAATGTTCTTGATACCCTGGAGCTTAGAGTTCAAATATTGCAAGTAATCACACAAACCAGGCATAAAGGCACCAGGAAAAGGTTCCTCTAAAGGAAAGCCCTGCTCTAGCCTAAGGTGGTGGGAAGAGCTGCCTGAGGAAATGAAAGGTGAGCAGGAGTGAAGGGGTAAAGAGGAGGAACAGTGATGGGAGGGCACACTGTCAGCCAAGGGGACAGCATGTGGGAAGGTCTTGTGGCAGGATAAAGAAGCTGGTGGTGTGAGGGAACAGAAGGAGGCAGAGTGGCCGGAGCAGACAGAGGGGTGAGCAGGGGGGATGATATGAGAGAGCTGGACAGAGGAGAGGTTTAGATATCGTAGGAGGGGAATTTGCCCTAATCTTAAGAGTAGAGCAGAACTGTTGAGGCATTTTAAAATGAGGAGGTGTGGATGGGTGGGATACAGTCATTCTTTCGTTTTAAAAAGATCTTTGTGGTAAACCATTCTGAATGAATATCTAGCCCTCAAAAGGCCATATATACACAAACTGTAAAGAGCAGAAAAGAAGCCTGGAGTTGATATACTTAGGTTCGAATCTCAGCTTTACTATTTACTGTGTGCCCTTAGAGAAATCACTTAATTTCTCTCTTCTTCAGTTTTCTTATTTGCAAGAAGGGGGATAATGGTTGTACAAACAACAGGATTAAAGAGCTAAAGTATGCAGAATTTTAGAATCAATCATGCCCAATTCAGTGTACAATGGATCCTGTTATTATTATTATAAAATTTAATGTGACTGTTATATTTGCCCCATTGAGAGGATAAAAACTGAAATTTAGAGGAGGTAAGTCATAGTCCTAAAATTCTTAGGCAAAGTAATAGAAATAAAATTCAAACTCTAGCTAAGCCCTGCATTATCAGACATCTCAAGATAGATAAGACTGGCTGAATAGATCAGTTTTTGATAAAAAAAAAAATCACCAAATATGTCCCAGAAGTTTATAGAGACAGACTAAAGCATGCAATTAAGTTATCTTGGAAATGGTTATTTATTTATTCACTAATTTTGCATGTACTAAGCGCCATGCTCAGTGCTAAAGAATGAGCAAAATTAGATACAAATCTTGACTTAAAGAGATCGTAGTTGAAAGGAAGAGATATGCGAGTAAATAAAAAAAGAATAGCACTATGGTGTTACAGGTGCTGAGGCTGAATGCCTTTTCACCTAGGTCTTACTTGATGTCGTCTTTCCAGATGGAAAAACTGGAATCTGCTCTAAACAGCGCACTAGTTGCAAAACAGGGATGCCACCGCAAGAGGAGCAGAATGCTGTCTCTACCCCAGGTACGGAGCAGCGGTGGCAGAGGTGCATTGCCTGGGGGAAAGCGAGGCCTTAATAATAGAGAGCTCCAAAGCTGTCCTTCAAGGGAACTGGTTTTGCTGTGAACAGAATGTGAAGAAGGTCAAAACTAATGGTGCTCTTAAAAATAATGAGTGTTTTGGTGATAAGCAATTATGAGGAGATAGGTAGGTCCTTGAAATCAAGGAGCTAAAGCTTAGGCCACCTCGTAGTTTAACAGAGACAATCAGGGGAAAAGCTAAGAGCCCACTTCGGATCAGAACAAGTTCCAAAGATTGGCTAGAAAGATAAAAAAAGATTGCAAAGGGGTTGAAACTTCACACAATTAACTGTGGTACAACTTATGAACTGACAGCAATGGGCTGTCAGTTAGTGGAGGGTAACAGGTAGGTGTGAGAATGACAAAAAACAGACAGAGAAGAAAAGGAAAAAGAGAGTTAAGAAGAATCCTAGCTAAAACCACTGGCATCCCAGGAGGTCTGTGTTTATGCCAAAGGCTGGGATTTCTGAGGAGCAGTATCAGAGGCCACATCTGTGGAGGAAATAGATTTTACTGAAATATTCCCGCTAAGTCATTGATAAATTAAACTAGCCAACAAGTCTGGAGATAGGTGAGGAGTAAGTATCCAGAGTTACCATATCACCTAAACTGTCTACTTTAAAAATTGTGAGACATGAAAAGAATTGTATAAATGTATGGAAATGAAACAGCATCCACGTAAATAAGCAATACATCAAACAGGAAATCCCTGGTGAAACTAGAAAATACTTCCAGGTTAATAAAAATGAAAAAACAAAACACTCACGCAGTGCATCTAAAGCAGCAGAGGAAATTTTTAGCTGTAAATATTTATATTTAAAAGGAAAAAACATCGCAAATTAATCTTGTGTTTCATGTTTAAAAAATAAACAAAAAGAACAAACTAAACAAAAAACCAAAGTGAAAAAATAATAAATACTAAAATAGAATGGAATGAAATAAAGACAAAAAAGACAATATAGAAAATAAACAAAACCTAAATTGAGTTAGCACGTATATTATTTGATCAGTTTTGCATGCCTATATCTGGTAATCTGAGCAACTATTTTAAAGACTGCAATATGCAATATGGTAACCATTGTTAATTTTGAAGTTCTGTATCATTTTTATTGATTTTTTTTACTTCTCTTTAAAATAAAAAAAAAGAGAGAAAGATCAAAAGAACTAAAAACCATTTTGTTTTTTGGTATTGGGAATCAAACGTAGGGTCTTGTGTCTGCCAGGCAGGGTCTGAGCTGCTGAGCTATAGTCTCAGCCCTTTGAAAAGCATTTTTGACCAAGAAAAAAAACTGAGAAGATTTATTACTGAAATGGGAACTAAAAGAAGAAACGTCACTACCAACATTACACATTTTTTAAAAATATTAGGAATAATATTAATTGTATATCAATAAATTAGATAAAAACATATGAAATGTACATTCTTAGAAACAAGCAAACCTGTCTCTGGAGAAATAGAAGATTCAATAGATCTATAAGATGTAAAGATATTGAATTAATAACCAAAATGTTTCTTATAATAAAAATTTTAGGTGATAAAATTCTACCAAATATTTAAAGAAGAATTAACATCAATTTTTCACAAAATCTTCTAAAAACTAGAACATTTCCCAATTCATTCCATGAAGCAGCTGATGTTTTGAGGGTTCACAGCCCTGCTCTGCGGGGACAAGCAGCCAACTGGGATGATTAACCCAGGGCCAGCCATGAATTAAAGGGATGACGTTTTTAAAAAGGAAAGACACTTGATTTGTAATGGGGAAAAAGCAAAAGACAGAAAGCTGCCCTGATGCAGTGGCAGGGGTTTCTGGAAAGATGGATTTTTGTGGGTCCTTTTACCTGGTCTCTTCTGTTATATTTGAGGGGTGGCTGTTTTTCTCTGGAACTTGTCACAACCCAGCTGGCTCTCTGGACTGTCATAGATGCATCCCAGGCTACAGGACCCTAACCTGAGCACCATTGCCTACATGCACATTCCTAGGTGGACTTTGTTTTACTCTTTCCCACTGGTTTGTTCTGGAGTTTATAAGTTGGTTAGGAGGAGACTTACGTACAAGGTTGCATTATTGATGAAGTAAGGGGATATGTGCGTATCTCATATACTCATACAGTGACCCTAGAGTGAGACGAATTATATATATACCTACCCCTTTTGTCTCCTTTCCATTTTTTGGAGGAGGGGAGGACCAACTACAGAGCACCTGGCTTCTCCTGTGCTTTGTTTGCTATCCTTCAGGTCTTCTGATGTGAGTTCCTTTTAATTGCTTGCAAAGGAATTTCTCTAGTAAAGTTTTAACTCTTTCTTGGCAGAATTTTCCAGAAAGTCAAATGATGCCCTTATTCTATTCTTTCCCTGTCCCTACATGAGTATTACTGGTAATGAAATCAGACAAAGACATTACAATGAAACTACTGACCAATATTCCTGATAAATATAGATGTTATACCCCTCAATGAAATCCCTGTAAACCGGACTTCTGGGAAGATGGCGGAGCAGTAAGCAACAGAGAAAACAGCCTCTCTGAGAGTTACTGTACACATGCTGAAAAGTAGCATCATGAGGAAGACATGAAGGAAGGAAGTGGGTCCCCTGGACCCAGGAAGAATCTGAAGTGCAAACTGAAGCCTGCAGAGAGAGTAAAAAGAAAATCTTCAAGGAAGAGGAAGGTGGTAGCTGGTGATGCCTTCTCCCTGAGATGGGAGTCATTGCATGAGAGGGGCTGTTTGAACCTGGGAAAGCACGATTTGGTGACGGTGCTGGCTGGCAACCCCGGAGGTCTCTGCAGAGAGACGTGGCAGTGAGGACAGTGGTGTATGTGGAGGACTGCACTGGATGGTGGTGAAACCAGAGCACTTAGTCCTTCCAAGGGGAAAGCAGTGAGCTAGGAGCCTTTGCAGAGTTGGGTCCGATAAGCCCAGAACCCAGAGCTGCTGCTGGCCTCCAGCTCCCAGCTGAGTGCAAACCCATGGAAATTTCTTGGACTGCAGCAAGCCCAATGAGTCTGGTCTCAGGCCAGGCCTGCTGATGTTATCCACTACTCTGCCATAAAGCAACTGCTGGCCTGCTGGGGGAGGTGGGCACGATTCAGGACTCTGCCTCCGCAGGTTGTCTACTAATGAACCCAGAGACAATCCTGGAGGTACTGTTGGTTTTCCTTTTTGATTTTTTTTCTTTCTCCTTCATTGTTTTTATATGAGTGTGAAAGTGGTTCCTAACCTCTTTGTGGGTGTGGCTCTATTCTGTTCTTCCTTTTATCTCTTTCATTTCTCTTTTCCATAGGTCTTCTGCACCAGTTTCCCCAAGTTGGCATGATCCCTCTTTGTCCTCCAATGTTACTTCTAATCTCTTTTTCTTTTACCATGTCTCTATTTTCTCCTTAATCCATTTTAAATTTGAACACTTGAGGGCAAAATTGACACATTACAGACTTACATATTGCATATAATTATCTGGTTTATTTTACATCTTGTTATATACTCACAAAATCTAGTTAATATGACTAAAAGTTGCAAATTAAGGATCAGCTCAGTTCGTTGTTTTCTAAGCTGTGTTTGATGCTACTGGAACCACTATAGCCAAAATTGACATAATTGCTCTAAACAGCTGTTGGTCCTGGTATTCCATGACTGAGATTAACTAAGGGTCACAGAAAATATGGTGGCACAGTACCAAAGAACCAAGGACTAGGCCAAGCAAGCCTAGCAACTTTTCATCTCTAACAAACTGAAGAGGTAAGATCTTCCAACAGACTCAAAACTCAGCTGCACCTGGAAGATACCTCAGAGAAGTAATCATCACCTAAGGGCCCTTAATATTACCAATAAAACAACCCACCATAGGCATCACCCCAGGAATTAGACCAAAAAAAAAAAAAAACAAAAGAAAGTGAGAAGACACATAAGCAAAATGCAACCCCAGAAACCCAGTTTGCCAAACGCAAATCCAGGAGACAATGAGGAGGGACAACCCGAAAGGACCCCAACAGTTCTCTCTAAAGGGGCAACAACAAAACAATTGAACGATCTCTGGAAAAAATGAAATCAGAAATAATCGCCCAGATAACTACAGAGATTACCAAAATACATACCATACTTAGCGATATTAGAGCAGACACAGACAAAAAAAAAAAAAAAAAAAAAAAAAAAAAAAAAAAAAAAAAAAAAAAAAAAAAAAAAAAAAAAAAAAAAAAAAAAAAAAAAAAAAAAAAAAAAAAAAAAAAAAAAAAAAAAAAAAAAAAAAAAAAA